>CM051370.1:7129233-7320359 GCA_028015245.1 Cardamine occulta | reverse complement strand
TTTTAAGAAGAGATGTCGCTAATGAATAAGAGTTGTGAGATCGTAATTTTCTACCTCTCAAGTCTCAAGAGTTATTCTTATTTGTCTTTATTCAATTTGTTTGAAATCTAGCTTGATACAAAACAAGCTTGGAAATGTGTTGTTAACCCAAAGGCTTTCATCAAAGAGCATCAAATTATTTGTATGAGTCAAAGTCATTCTAGTTTTGACCAAGCAAATTAAATTAAATCATGTACTGTATATGCATAAGTCATGTTTTCCATTATCAATTATCATTGTAATTGATAAACTAGTTTGGGGAACAATGTTTCAAAGTAGTAATTACAAATGAATTAAGTTATATATACAAGATGGAAATAACTTATATGAAGAAAAGGAGCCCACCATCTGAATAAACTTTAAACTAATTCAAGCTGTGAATTTTATAAACCTAACCCTCATCAATAAATTTTCACAAAATACGATAAGAGGTTCGTTCTGAAAAAAAAACGTTAATACAAAAAAAGAGACAAGAAAACATTTTTTGTTGCAAAATCCTAGCCGGGGTAAATATTATATCTATGGGTCGACCAGATCTTAACCAACCCAATCATGCACAACCTCCGGTTGAATCAACAGCTAACCAACCCAAGCATGCACAACAACCTCCGGTTCAATCAACGGCTAACCAACCAAATCATGCACAACCTCCGGTTCAATCAACGGTTAACCGGAACAATCAGGGACATTCCCAACACGGTGCAAATGGCAACCAGGCACGCATAGCAACGGGCATATATACCGGTCAATAACCAAACACAAAATCGCTGGAGTTCTGATCTTTTCGATTGCATGAACGACAGTGAAAATGGTTAGATAACTTTTAAAATAAAATCAATCACGCAATCTTATAAATAAACTTAAAACATTATACGAATAGTTTCATTTTGTTTGTTATGCATTGGGTCAGCCGTGATCACATTTATAGCTCCATGCGTTACCTTCGGACAGATCGCTGAGATCGTTGACGAAGGCGCGACAAGTAAGTCATTCATACATACACAAACATTTCTAACAAAAAAAAAAAAGATTCTCATTTGTGTAACTATATTTGTTTTTGTGTGTATTACGTAGCTTGTCCGACAGGTGGGTTGTTGTATGCAACAATATTTCTAATCGGAGCACCGTTCGTATACTCATGCATGTTCCGGGCCAAGTTGCGAATCAAATACGGGTTACCGGATGCTCCGGCTCCTGATTGGCTCACTCACTTATTCTGTGAGTATTGTGCTCTTTGTCAAGAGTATCGTGAGCTCAAGCACCGTGGTTTTGACCCCAATATTGGTACTTATCATTATTATGAATCAACTCTCACATTAATTTTTTTTTTAATTAAATATTACTAACTATCAATTGATGCAACAGGATGGATTGGGAATGTGCAAGCACAACAACAAGAGATGATGATGGCTCCTCCAACAGGTCAACGGATGATGGGTTGACTTATAATCTTTTGTTATTTTTTTCACAACATGGTTTAAAGAACGTTTTCTAATTCCTTTTTTTTTGTCACTTGGTATTTTTCATGGCTGAAAATAAACGTAAGGCAGTGATTTTATGTTCATGGGAGCCATGAATAAAACATGAGTGTGAATTCAACGTAATTTCTTCCTATTTCCAAAAGATGAATAATATTCTTCAAGCTCTTAATCTACATATTGATCAAATTATCAATAATATTTCATAAGATTTTAGATATAAATTCCTTTTCTTTTTAAGATTGGGTGCTGCAGTTCTTATTGTTCAGTTCATTAGAGTTGTTAGTACAGTAGATAATAACACCCAATAATCTGTTTAAAATAATTATTTCGATAACTAGATTTCAAAACTTTTGAGTTAATGTGGAAAATGGTCCAATACACATTTCTAAATGGTACATATTATATAATGCCTCTGATTGGTTTACCACTAGTTACTAGTATAGTTGTTGTATAGTTGGGTTAATAGTTTACAATTAATAGTTTAAAGTTTAAACTATTATCTCGCGCGTTTAACTGAAACGCCGATGCAAAAAAAAAAAAAAAAAAAAACTTACAGCCCGAAACACCGGCGGATCTTCTGGCCAAGTCCACGACTTTCGCCGGAAAATTCTACATCCGTCGCCGAAACAATCTCAGGTTCATTGAAATTCGCTTTCTGGCTCAAATCCTTGAACGCGTCGACCACGTTCTGCAACCTAGCGACGAACTCAATGAGGAGAGACGAAAATGTGGCGAGAGACAAGGCACTCGCGCTCTCGTACGTCTTTGTCATCTCCACCAGCGGCGAAGCTCCGTTTGTTGTCTCCAGATGCGGTGGAAGCACAAGTCGTGCAGGCCACGACACTTGTTTTGAGTAAGTAGGTCTATTGTTCAACGGCTCACGGGAATTCTTCTCGCCCCAGCTCTTTGGTATCTCCAGAACCGCCTCGCTTAGGGATTTGAAGCCATAGATTGGAGACTCATGGTTCTCTGGCGGATCCGAATCTTCGAGGGAGAGCAGTTCTTGAGGCTCTTCCTTGGTGGCTCGGTTTCCGATCTCCCAGCATTCGGAATTGACTAGAAGGTAAGATTTCTTGTCGATCTTGAGCTGTAATTCTTCGGCAGCTAGGTGTACTTCAAAGAGAATATCAACAGGTCCTAGCTTCTCCATCTTCTTTATCTTTTCACCGAGCTCTCTTAACAATTTGGCTCCTTCTACACCAACTCGCTGAAGTTCTTCCCTGAAAACTTGTCTCCTTTCCTCTGGTGCCTGTGAAATGTTCCCAGATAAAGCTCGAGTCATGAACAGCTTATTTTCTCAAATACGGATTTCTAATATGATTCTATCTAAAATCCACAAACATTCTATTATGTTACCTGGATTTCAGAGAGAATGCAGCCGTGCAATGCCATCACAGTAAATGCACAATGCTTGAGAGCGCCGCTGAGCTTGACGTAGTTCTTCCATGGGTAGTTAAATGACTTGTATGGTCCATGAGGCGGCTCCCATATTGCGAAACTCATCTTTGCAATTACAACATAGAAAAAACAAACTAATTCAGAGACCACAAGTAATGGAAGAAAAAAACAGACTCTTTTTATGATGAAAAATACCAGAGACTCTTCTTGGCTAGTTGACTCAACCGCTGATCTGTAACCCTTGTAAACCGGATCCTCTGAGGCTTGGTACGTGAGAATTTTGGATGGGATTCTCTCGTACTCGAGACAGCGGAGGTATCCATTCACACAACCTGCAAGACCAACCACAAAATATCAGTCAAGCATCTTCTCCTCATGAATCGAAAAGCCAAAACCTTTTGTTTTAACTAACCTTCAAGAGAAGTGGCAACATTCATAAAATTCTTAACAACAAGGTTATGAAGATCCTCTCCAGCCCATATAGGATAGATAAACATATTGACACCTAAACTAACACCAGCACCAAGAGCTATAAGCAGAAACCGAGATATAGCCACTTCTATAAACTGCCCTGTTCTGAACCCAGATATCAGAATATAACAATACGTAAGCAAGAAAACTCGAAAACCGTATTCGTAAGCTTTCATCGCTGGGTATAGTTTCATGAAAGTTGCAATGAAACCTGTAAGACAGAAACATACATATAAATAACTCATAGAGAAAACCAAAAAAATAGTTACTATAAGAGAATTACCAATGCAGAAGATACTAAGAGTGCAGAAGAGCTCTTCCCAGTCACCAAATAATGTCGAAAGCTCAGCCATTCCAAGAGCAAGACCTCCAGCTGATAATGTCCCAAGTGCTCTATTAAACCCTTTGCTTAGAGTTGCTCCTATTAGAAACCAACAACACAATTTAGAGCTCTAATGCACAATTAGATTTCAGTCAAACAAAATCTCAACTTGCTCATTTTTTAATTTTTAAAATTTAAGAAAACGACGAATTTGACAAAAACAAGGAAACAAAGCCAAATCCAGAAAATTCCAATTCGAAATTTGATTTAATTATCCCATATGATTTGAAACTACCAAATTCGTGTGGGGAAGATAATTTACCGATGGTGAATTCGAAGACGACGACGACAGTAAGAATAGCCCAAACAGAGTAACGACTGAGATCTGGATTAGGTTCCTGGTAGAAAATCAAAAGCGCGACAATCGTAAGAGCAAGTCCAATCTTCGCGGAGAAGACGATCTTTCTCGGATCAGATACTCCCATCTCCCAAGCTTTCCTCGCTACATCTTTGGCATCGTTGTACACTCCTGAGATTTTCCCGGAAAGATTCCCGCACGAAAAGCAGCAGCATAATCTTGTTCTTCCATCGCCTTCGAGAAGATCGTTGGACTCGATGTCGGTGATTCTGAAATCGGAGAAACCATTATTAGAAAGAAGCTTCTCGCGTTTCTCGAGTATTCCATGCCTAAAGGAACCTAGCTTTGCCGCCATTACTGAACCCACAGAATTCTGAGAAACGAAGAATGGTGGAGATATTTTTGACTGACGAGAGACGAAACTGTAAGTGGTGGTGGTGGTGGCCCCTTGGTGAATAAAGTGGTTACATTATGAAGCAAAATGACGACGTTTTAATTCCTTTTTTATATAGTTTCTATAATTCTATGGACAATAATAATGCAATGAAAGTACAAATTGATGATATACTTTAATTACGTTACGTCACATTAAAGCTTATTGTCAACATTCAATTTGTCAACCTAATTACCTAAAATAGTATTCTTTTTTTTCTTAAGCTATTTAGTTTAATATCTTAAACAAAAATAAAATGTTAACATCATTTATATGGCATGATTCATACTCTTGTTTGACAATTCTATAAATACTTAGATGCTTCTAGTTTCATTCCAACACATAAATAATCAACTTTACTTAAAAAGAGAAAATGGAGATTCCGTGGTATTCATTCCATTCAAAGTTTTATTCTTCTTTTCTTGAAAATAAAATTCTTTTTTTTTTCTTTCTGAGATTAGGACCTAACATATAGAAAAGAAAAGAAAAAAAAACTTTTTTTTTTCAATGCCATTATTGCTAAATGCAAGAAGCTACGCAGAGGAAACAATTGTGCTTTAGTATAAACAATTCTCAGTCTAATCAACTGGAAAATGTTTGAAGAAGAAACTTAATAAGAAGCCAATTTTGGAGTGACAAAACCTGTAATGGTGTGATCAATTAACAAGGATTATACTAGTAACAAAGTGGTCCAAATACACATGAGATTTGAGTGTAGAAGTTTGAAAATACGATCATAAAACCTAATCCACAGGAATTTCAACGTTCATCTCTGGTCCACTACTCCCAAAGACCTGTGACCACAGAGATACAACAAAGGAGATGTAATATCAAAAACATTACTGCAATTCTGATGATAAATTACAAAGAAAATTCTACCTTTATGAAATCTTCCAGGGTTAAGAAAGAGTCACTTGTGTAGCCTGCTTCCTTCAGAACCTGGCTCAGTACTTCCTACACCACAAAAGTAAAACACAATACACATGGTGAAAAAAACACTTGTTTACTGATTTTATACAAAGCTCATGATCATAACCATAAACATTGAAGACCACGATGATGAGAGTAGAGAACATAAGAAGAACAAAAGTAAAAACTCAAGCAATTATCTGAGCATTTGACTGGTATGTCAGGTAACTAGTGGAATAGCAAAAAAACACTTTAGCTGAATAGAGTTTTCCAGAATAATCATTACACACTATAAAACTGGTTTTAGTAGATGAATGATGTTTCGTTTTCTTCTAGTTATATTTTTGACAAACTCACTTTTCAAAAACGTGAAAATGGGAAATCTTGATGAATGTTCTAAATGGTAAAGCAACAACACAATCATATCATTTATTACCAATCTTGTAAGATGGATGACTAAAATGGTTACAAAATTTTTCTAAACATACCTCTCTTTGCTCATCAGACATGAATGACCCTGATAAGTCCCTCAACACTTCCATAATATCTTTAGAGGAGACTTTCCCATTGCAGTCCGAATCATAGACTTTAAAGATCACTGATACAAAAGAAATCTGATGATCTTTCCATACAATACAATGAAAAGTCAAAATTTGCCACAAAAAATGGATTTACTTACATTCAACTTTTTGTCTTAGACTTGCCTTGGCACTAAATGCAGACAAGAAAGCCACAAAATCCTTAAAATTCAAACCATCAACCATCTTAAGCAGCCTCTGTTATTTACATCCAGCATTAAAAACAAAAGCTAATTCAATCTAACGGTACTCTTAACAAAGTTTCATAGATTAGATTAGGAAAATTGTTAAAACCTGAGAGAGTGGATTCATGGCGAACTCAGGGACAGAGAGAAACTCATCAGCAGATATAAATCCTTTTGCATTTCGATCTAACTGGCAAAACCTTTGATACAGAGATAGAATTTCCTGTTGTTCAACTGAAGCAAACACACATAAAAACCGAGTTTTGAACCAAAGCATAGAGATTTTAAAACTTAATAAAAAGAGACAGAGAAGTGTTGTCGGAAAATCTCACATAGATCATGACAATTGCTCTGGACTTCTTCTATGTCGTATTGAGTCAGCATCGACGAAGTGTTTCCCATTTTTTGAATTTCAAAATATCTGATTCAAATATGGTTAATCTATCACAAAAAATTTCATGTGAGATTCGTGAAACTAAATTCCCAAAATGAGGAAAATTAATGACCTTCCGCAAGAAATATTGTGAATTCGAGAAAATCTAATTCTGATTGAACAAAAATAACCTGAATTTATGAACTTACTGCTGTAAAAGCTTATCTCTTTCTTCTGGCCGCTTTCTGATTTTCGTGGTCGCAGACGTTGATCTGATTCTTCCGTATCGCCGGAGATCTCATCTGCCTAAAGAAAAATAAAAGGCCAAAGGCCCAAATATCTACAAAAGGCCCATAATATAAGCCCAAGCCCAATAAAAGCTGCGTCTGATATATCGATCGCCCAGGTGAAAATGGCTTAGCGCCTTGTTCATCCGTAATTGCTCCTTTTCTCTTTCGATTTCGTTTTCGTTTCTTCAGCCATTGATACTCTGCAACTCTGAAGCCATGTTTTCGTCTCTCTCATTTCCCTCTTCACTTTCCTCTTCGTTGATTTCTTCTTTCGTCGCCGTTAAAGTGCCTCCGGTCACCGGGCCTCTGATTCACCGTCGCGATCTTCTTTCTATTCGTACCAGGGCTAACTCTAATCAGAATGATTTCGATTATTGTTTTCCAAATAAGCTTAAATCTTTTGCTAAATCAGCAATTCTCATTGGCGCTGCTGTTTCCATGACCGTAAAGTTCTCAACTTTACCGGTCAAAGCAGAGTCTCCGGTTATTACGACTACTGAAGAAATTTTCCAAGAAGTCAAAGAAGAGAAACCGTCCAAACTTGAACCCACTTCGCCATTATCTGAGCTTCTAGACTCCACTCCTGAAGCCGACGAAACCCTGAGATCACTCCTGCAGCAGAAGCTAGAGAAAGGAGAAGACGAAGAAGCTCTCAAACTATTAGAGAGACTAGTAACCGCACAACCAGATGAAACAGAGTGGAAGTTTTTATTGGCGAGGTTATTAGGTGAGATGGGTCGTCCGGAAAACGCACGCCAAGTGTTCGAGGAAATTCTCCAACGAAACCCACTCTCGTTCGAGGCTTTATTTGAGAACGCATTGCTCATGGACCGGTCTGGGGAAGGAGATGCAGTGTTGCAGAGGCTGGAAGATGCGTTAGCTATAGCCGAGGCTGAGAATATGGTGAAGGAAGTGAGGAACGTGAGACTGATCATTGCGCAGATACAGTTTTTACAGAAGAAAGTGGATGAAGCATTGAAGAGCTATGAGGAGCTAACGAAAGAGGATCCCAAGGATTTCAGGCCGTATTTTTGTCGAGGTATGATCTATAGCTTGCTTGACAAGAACGTTGAAGCTAAGGAACAGTTTGCGAAATACAGAGAGCTTTCTCCAAAGAAATTTGAAGTAGAAGGGTACTTGAGAACTCCATTATCTAGAATGAAGCTTTTTGGTGGTGGTGAGGAGAACTAAGTTAATTAGAATTGGTCTCAGTATCATATCTGAAGAATAAGACACGGAAGACCAGATTGTTTTCCTGAGAAATTACGCATGTTCTTTGTTGAAATAAAGTTTGAAACTCATTTATTAGTTTATCTGTTTGATTTATCATGTGATCCTTAATTTGATTATAAAGTAAAACTAACTGGGAAGAAGAGAGACAGGGAGAGTAAAAAAGGGGACTTATTTGATAATCAGAGACCGATGCTGTGCAGTGTAAACAATAAATACTCAAAGCTCATTACATGAATCCGTAGGTCCAATGACCGACAAGTTTCTAAGAACAAGAGAAACTGCACAGAGTTTGGAAGATATCAAGGAGCCATTAGCTTGTGAAAAGATTCCACTTTATGTCCCGTAGCAAAAGCTTAGACATCTGCATCACTGTACCAAAAAAAAAAGTTACTTTCAATCACCGAGCTCGTAATGAAAGTAAAACAAGCAGGGGGTTGTGCACAAGAACCAATAACGTACAGCAGTTCGGGTTTCAAGTTTGGTACAGTTCATAATATAACAGTCGACTTGAGAGGTTCACCTACACTAGAGTCTATAACACTTGTAGAAGTTTCCACAAGTTGGGTCTAAAATATGTTTCATACCTCAGATTATCTTAATCTACCAATTTCTAGGATTAGCTTGGTGATGGAGTAAAATAAATGAGAACACAGCAGAATGACAACTACTAAATTGACAACCACTCTTCCTAAATACCTCAAAAAAGAAGATTAAACTACTAGAACCATAAATTTAACCAATTTATTAAACAAGTACGAATATCAACCCAATGCTCCCAGAAACACAGAACAAAATCTAGAAACAGCTTCTCCTTACCTTGAGGCGCACAACATTATTCAGCTTCAACAGCCTCCGGTTTGGGACCTACACAGACAAATCAATATCATACTTCACAATTCAACATGACATTTGCATTCATCAAATCAAACAAATAACCAATAAATGCATTAGCTCATACTCATAGGCTCATAGCCTCAGACCAATCTACATCAAATTCAAAATCCAACTTGTCGATACTTTTGCAAATGGCAAATTTAATCAAATCATTAATTCAGAACCAATTGAGAAGGAATCGTTAAACAGATGAACAAGCAAAATTCACCGTGGAGCGACATAGGACGATGATCCTTTCCCCAGCCAACGCCGCGAGTGGAATCGAGATACTGCTGGACAAGGTGGCGGCATTTCTGGTAGTGATTAACGCCTTCAACGCGGTAGCACCATTTGACCTTCTCACGCAAGATCTTAGCCTTCTCAATTTGGATCCATTTCTCCCGTACGATGTGCTCTCTCATTTCTATCATAGCTACTGGATCCTTGTAAGGATTGGCCGGATCAAATCCATCCGGCGCCGTCTCTTCGAACTCCGGTAATCCCTTCTTTCTCCCCATTGCTTCTTTCGCTTTGCTTCTTCTTCCTCTTCAGTCGTCTTCGTGATTCTCTTCTGAGTTTGGGACTTCAGGAGCTTTCTGTGGATCCACAAATACTTTTGGGCTTATTTTGTAAGGTCCTTTAAATGGGCCTAAATTTGTAGTACAACGTAATTGAGGCCTTCTTATAAAAAGTTTTTTTTTTTTTATTAATAATGTTGAATTATGAATGCTACTTGGAAAACTTCAAATTTGTCTTTCTTATCTATGACATTGTGAACAAAAACAAAAAACTATCTATCCACGTAGATAATGACAAAACATTTGGCCTCGCGCACGAACTTTCAAAGTTTATAGAAAATCTAAACAAGGAAAAAAAATCTATGTCTAGACAAATTGAAGATTTTGTGGACTCCAACCTTAATTTTATATTAATTACAAGGTGAAATTTTCTGGTGTCACTTCGACTTGATTATCATATTTTAAATTTCGAACGTTTATTTAATTAGTGTAAATAATTTACCAATTACAGGGGCATATATATGACCGATTCAATTATATGTATAAGAGGAATAAACTCATAAGTTAAATACAAAAAAAGAAGAAAATTGTATTTATTCAATCCAATATAGATTTATTTATTGGGATAGATAAATTATGATTAGTTTATTTAATAAATGAGTCGGCATTAATAATCTATAAAATATACTACAAGTCATGGGAACCATCATATATAAATATTTAATCACAAAAAGAAAAAAAAATGACAGCATACTAGAATAGTGATATATTCATCCGTCATTATATATAAAAATTTATTGAAATGTGTAACCATATTACATGTATAAAATGTTTAATTGGTTTTCTTAAAAATAATGGGTATAAAATGTTAAGTTTATTACAGTTAACTGGTTAATCTATATATATAGGGATCCCTTCATCTATATATGATCAGTGCATTCGTGTAGACGTGTGCGTGATTCTAGAAAGCCAGAAGCCTAGAAACAAGGAAGAGAAAAAGAAAGGAGATGAATTGAATAAATTATGAAAGTTTTCCAGTGTTAGGATTGACATTTTAATTGCATATATGACCCAACATATATGTGTACACAAAAATCTCCTAGGAATGCTGCCTACTACAAAATTTTATATATACACACATTCCATTAGGTTGGTGGGACTTTTAACCACTCTTCCAGAGTAATTAATTAGTTTAACCTTGTCTTAAGATTTTTTTTTTTTTTTTACGTAAGAATTAATTTTATAATAACGAAGACCCGTTAGGCTGCATTCTAAAAAGGATTCAACCAGAAAATCCAATGTGAATACAAAAAATTTACTTTCTGCGATGGGTTAAAAGTTCAAACATACTAAGGAAAACAAATATTTAGAATAAAACTTTTCCCCTGTGTTAATCATCCCATCTTTTTGTTTTTTTTTTCTCTACAATTATTAGAAATGAAGTGAAGTTTAGTCGGGGGAAAGACACTAGACAATTTACCGACAACCAAATGGAATATATATGTAAATTTCGTTGTTTTCTGTGTACATATTTTATTGGTAAGATAAATATATACGATTTGGGCTATTTATCTATCTATTCTATCAAGTAATTGGGTCCACCAAATCAATATTTTTGTTCACACACGACAATCGAGGAAACATTTGCACGAAATATTAACGTAAAATTTGAGTTATGCAATTCGAGTTATGTATGTATACGATTCGCAACGAAATTTGGTCTTCTAAATTCGAGCGCTTATATAAGCATTTTGTTCTTATTGAACATATAATTGTTCCAAACTAATTCTAAAAAAACATATAATTATGCATGTGTTTATTTGTATTAGTGTATATGGTAGTAAGATACGCCAAAAAACAAGGGTCAATAGAGTAATTAAGATGGATGCAATGTGTCAATAGATTAAGAGGGATACAATGATAAAATTGGAAGCATTATCTTTATAATCGTTATATATAAATTTCAGATATATATAACAATTATTAGTTTTGACGTTTAGCCTAGATTTGGATTTAGATTTTTTCATATAATAATTAAAAAAATGGCTGAAATGACTAAAGAATCAATTGAGAAGCCATGCATGCATGTTCACATTACATTGGGCACTAGGGTTTCATGGTGGGTAGAATTTGGTGA
Source organism: Cardamine occulta (assembly GCA_028015245.1). NCBI lineage: Eukaryota > Viridiplantae > Streptophyta > Magnoliopsida > Brassicales > Brassicaceae > Cardamine > Cardamine occulta. The sequence continues at coordinate 7,308,761 of CM051370.1, read as the reverse complement.
AGTTGGTTGGACAAATCTCACATAAATCCATATTATGTTTCTATAATTATATTTATGCAGATATTAAGCCTGACGTTATTTTATAAACATAGTAATGTAAGCTAAAAGGAACATTAATATATACGCCGACAAATATTTTATTATAAGCTACAGTAAATATATAAGGTCACGTATATTGATATATACACAAACTGTTTTATAGTAATAAGAGAGGTACGTATAATGCGTGTAGAAATACATTGAATTGTCAAAATGTTAGCTGTAATTATCAACAGTTGAAAAAGACTACCCGAGGCCTGGCCGCTTCTACTTCAAGATCGGTATTTGGTATACAAATCATTATTTATTTTAATATGTAGTTTAGTTATCTGTGAATATATATAAACACCATCTATGTCACTTTAATTATTGAAAAGCTTTTTGCAGTCAATCTTCTTCGTCCTCTTAAAAAAAAAGAGAGGAGAAACCATTCCTTTTCTTTTATTGCCTTGAATTTAGATTTGTTATAAGACCAAAAAAAAATGGAAGAAAATCTCCCACCGGGATTCAGATTTCATCCTACAGACGAGGAGCTCATAACGCATTATCTATGTCGGAAAGTCTCCGATGTAGGATTCACCGGTAAAGCTGTGGTCGACGTTGATCTCAACAAGTGCGAGCCTTGGGATTTGCCTGGTAATTATACTTTGATATTTTCTAAAATATATATTTCTTGTACTGTGTTCGCCTTTGTTTATATGATCATCTCCAAATAACTTGTCTTGTGTTTAGGTATCTTTTTCTTTAGTTTCTTTTTAAATTTTTGTTTAATTTTCTAACAGTAGTAAATAGCAAAAGAATATTTGAGTATGCTTCCTTTTGTCCTATAGTTTTGTCTATGGATTTTCATATAATAATTTTAGAAAATATATAAAAATATTAAATGAAAAATCAATCAATTATGTCTCCAGCAAATAGGATGCAAATGGATTGATAATATCATTTAACATCACTAAAATACATAATATACGCTAAGATAACCATATATATATATAGAATAGATTGATACATGCATCATATACCACTTTATATAACTAAGATAATGAATCGATAGTTTATATTGTTTACCATACAATTCATTTCTCTAGCTTGGAGACTAAATCACATTATATATAATATATATATAGGTGTATCTAGCCTACCAAACATGTGGAGACCGGAGACTATATATATAATTTTCTAGCAAGTTAGTTAATATGTACTTGAATCATTATATTATAGTTAATCCAAAAATTTGTTAGTAGTCTAATATATGTAGGTCATTGTGATATGATTACTAAAAGATAATCAACATAATTCGTACACATGCAGCCAAAGCTTCAATGGGAGAGAAAGAGTGGTATTTCTTCAGTCAAAGGGACCGGAAATATCCAACCGGTTTAAGGACAAATCGGGCAACAGAAGCCGGTTATTGGAAAACCACTGGTAAAGATAAAGAGATATACAGAAGTGGAGTGTTGGTTGGGATGAAGAAAACCTTAGTTTTTTACAAAGGCAGAGCTCCCAAAGGTGAGAAAAGCAATTGGGTTATGCATGAGTACAGGCTTGAAAGCAAGCAACCTTTTAACCCCACAAATAAGGTAAACATATTTGAATTAGTCAACCATATATCTTGAATTTTGATGGGCATGCATTTCTAAGCAACATAAAATTTGATGCCATATATAAGAGAATAAAAAGTACAATTTATATATTCATTCAGGCTCGGCTCAATAATATATCGGACCCTGTTGATCAATATATATATGCATATAATTAAGAATCCAATATTAGCTCTCAAATTTCCAACGACAATAAAAATGAATTTTATTCATTTTTGTGTACTCTAAAATATGATGGACCATATATGGGGTTTTATACTTTTGACTCTTGACACATGCCAAAGACCGGACTTGTATACCCTAAAATACATATGTACATAAGTACATTCATTACAATCTTACACATATATAAGCTTGCATTCTTGATTTATATGAATTTTCAGGAGGAATGGGTAGTATGTAGGGTTTTCCAAAAGAGCACGGCAGCAAAGAAAGCACAAGAACAACAACCTCAATCTTCTCAACCATCTTTTGGATCTCCATACGATGCAAACTCATCAATGGCAAATGAGTTCGAAGATATCCAGTTTCCGAATCTGAATTCAAACTCATCAACAGTCGATTACAATAACCATATCCATCAATATTCGCAAAGAAGTGTTTATTCAGAAGACAATGCCACAAGTACGGCTGGTCTCAACATGAACATGAACATAGCTACTACTAATAATCTTCCGTCTTGGTCAACAAGTCTACTTGGTCCGGCTTTATCTCCAATCAACTCTTTGTTGCTCAAGGCTTTCCAAAGTAGGAACTCATATAGTTTCCCAAAAGAGATGATCTCAAATTTCAGTCCATCTCCTCTTCAACAAGGAGTCTCCAATATTATGCATAATGGTTCAAGTTCGTCTCAAGTGCAACCGCAACCGCAAGAGGAACCATTTAACATGGACTCCATATGGTGAAGGGATTCAAATCACGTAAAGTAAATTTGAATTTCCTAACTTTGTTCTTATTATGTAATCTCCATCAATTGTATCATTCATTATACAAACATAGATCATTTATGGTGTCAAGACTCAAGTAAATTAATTAGTGCATCTTTTATGTGACAGTAGGGAAAAGTCTTCCTAGTGTTCTCCCATGCATTTCTACGTCCTTTTATTTATGTTTATAGGTTTACAGCTAGCTAAGGGAACAAAGAAACGTCTTATAGCCTCTGTATTTTTATTTATCTATGTATATTTAACATAACAACGTTGATGACTTGATGGTTAGAAATCCAATTTTTGTCCATCTTTTCATGATTTTAAGTATTATTATTTTAATTTTTAAGTTTATTGTGAGACTGTAAATTTACAGATAGTTTCCCCTAATAAAAAATCAAAGGTTGGCGAGAGAGAAAAACCTAAAATATAATTACTTACATAAATAAATGATAAATCTAAAATAAATACGTTAATTTTTTCACATATATTATTTTTGCTAAAAATAAAAAGATTACATGTATGGGCCGTTTGAGCCTGTAAGTTAAGAGCAGAGACAGGAGCCCAAAATACTTCTTTGATCTGGACATTTTTGGATTTCGTTTGGTTTGAGGCAGAGGACTCATGGGTTAGAGATCTTGAGGAATCCATTTGAAACTTTGCTTTGACAGTGAGAGCCTATGAATATGTCGCTTGCCAACTTCACATTGATGCCTTCATATCTATATCACACAAGCATTTCCTATTTTGGATCTTAGCCAATCTTTAAAGTGTGAACAATCGTAGGACCATGCAATTGCTAGACAGACCAAAAGCAACATATGCCTTGGTTAACTAATGTTTTAGAATGTAGAAGTTGTTCAGATCACAATTGCTGCCAGAGCTTATACAACGAGGGACATAAGACATGTGTACTTCCTAATATACATTTTGTTGAGTGTTATTGATATTTTTTAAATAATGATACACTGGCAAAACTTATAATGTAAATATATTAGATGTTTCTTTTTTTCTTTCTTTCTCCCCTGAGCTAAGATCAAGACATAACAAGACAGGTTCTGCTTTTTGCACTTTTGTAGATTTTGTGATCTCTGTGACAGGAGACTTGACCTTACACACATTGATGATGAATCAGCACTTGCTTTTCTTCTCCCACCACTGCACAGACAGAAACATTTCTCTGATGTCATCGTCAGCTTCAACCTCCGGAGATAGGACGATACCTTCAAGGCTTTATCAGCTTAGAGCGATGAAATACCAGCTTCCTCCATATTTGAAATTGCAGATTCGCCATCACTTTCATCCCAATCACTCTCATTATCCTCCACATCATCTTTCTCCTCTTCGTCATCGTCATCATCATCGTTCTCCCATTCTGATTCACTGTATGACGGGTTCTTTGCAGTCTGCAAAACCATCAGGTAGTGAATTACAGCAGAACACACATGCTTTACGAAAGCAAAGGAAGCTTTATAGTTTCATAGATTAATGTGACGTCCCCAGTTGAAGAAACGACCACTTACAAGTTCGCTCTGCATTTGCTCTATTGTTTTCTCCAGTTCAGAAATATGCTGACTAAGTGCCTGCAGTAATCGTCAAAAGGAGTTTCAATAATCACCCTTGTAGATATAAATGCAATTTGTGTAGAAAAATTTAGGTATATCGAACCTCATGGCGTTGCATTGCAATGGAACGTTTCAATGCTTTTGCTTTTGTCAGAAGATTTCTTGGTCTCAAGCTAATAGGTCTCCGGTAATTCTTCCCACGGTAATAAATAAGTGCAAATCCTTTAGGAACCTTTTCTATAGCCACAAGAACTCCACCGCTCTCGTATTCTAGTAACCTAGCCGTGTCCTCAACAAATGCAAGGTTCTTCTGTTTTGATATAAGCTTCACAAGTTCTCTGTGCTTCCAATGCAGATGCATATTTTCGATGACTCCATCGAAAACACCACGGATACCTGTTAGGTCAAAGTAAAAAACAGTTAATTCATATAACAAGAAGACTGTTGTTCCATTCTATTACAAGCCCTCACTGACTGCACCCATACAGGAAACAGCCACAACGCTTAAGAGAACAAGACTCACCTAAGGGTAAGTATGCCTTCATTTTCAATCCCACTTTCCGGAACATAGCTCTTTCTTCCTCAGAGATGACCTCTTGATCATAATCAGGTCCGTTTGGAATCATAGAGGCTTCTATTTTGGACAACAGTTTCTCTGCTCTATGAAATTTTGATTGGGCCTGTTACAAACCAATGGAGAAGTTAGATACACTAATAATGACTTACTTTGAAAGTTGCCACCAGACATCTCACAGGAAACTTCAAGTTACAAATAAACAACCAGAAAGCAAAAGGTCTACTTACAAGGTTTAGTTTGTGCTGGATTCGTTTAACAACTCTGGCACTCGCGATCCTTGACGCTTCTTCAATCATCTTTTCTCGATGGTCCGGAGTTATTTCTTTCCCCCATCGGGCTTGAGCCTCATAAAACTCGGCCAGAGTGCCAGCTTCTGCTGGTACTTTGTCACCAACAGGCTGAACAGCCTCAATCTCACGATTTCTTACCCTCTCTTCGACATCTTGAATCTCTTTTGTTAATTCTTGTCTTTCTGCCAAAGTAGCTGCCACACTTGAAGGAAGGAAGTCCTTCCCACGGTATATTACAATGTAATACTTATTTCTGAGCAGCAAGACACCCCCTGTCAACGCCTGTAGCAACGAGACAAGAGATAAATGAAATATCTTAGATCCTCTTCAAGAGATTCCCAAAGCTCACACTATGGTACACGCATGGGTCCGATATTTCCTTTAGTTTCCATACTTCATTTAATTCAGATATAACAATCAAAGCTCAATGCATACCCGGTATAAAATAGAGAAACATTAGGTGAGCAGATAAACAAAACACTTCATGAATTTCTAGATCTCGTCATAACCACCCAGTTGTAAGGTCTCTCTATATTTCTAGAAATTCCAATATAAATATGTACATTTTCCTAAATATCCATAGAAAAATTGGGGTCAGGGGAATGACAAATACTATTCTGCTATGCTCTATCGATTTGTGAGACTGTCTTAGTCTTTACTTTTCCCTAACATTTAACTTAAGAGAAAAAAAGATAAGAGAGACCTTCACTTCATCCGCCATCAGTTTGTTATTAGTATTCTGGATACCTCGCTTCACAGCGATCTTTGCAATCAGACTTTTCTCCCAGATCTTGAGAATTGCAGCTGCCAGTCCTTGGTGATTTCTGTTTCTACCTGTAAAGTGCATATTCAAGTCTAAACTCGGTACACCAAACAGTAAAAAAATTATTTAGGATAAGAAAGCAACTTACCAAGAGCAAAATGGCAGGGGAGAGTTTTGCCAATCTTCCTGAGATTTGTCATTTCGGCATTGGTCAAATTTGATCTCATCCCAGTAGGAAGAAGCCTGAAAGGTGTTTTATAACCAGGAATTGTAGGAGGTAGCAAGTCAGCGTCCACAGGTAGCACCCCAGTACCCCACCACTCCTGAAAACGTGTACCTAAGCTGTCTAATAGACTGTTAAATTCAACTTCTTCTTCTGTCATACTCTCCTTACGAATAGGGTTCTTGACAATCGGATCTTTAATTTCCAAAGGTGGACTTTTAATATCTTTGGCATTTGTTGCTTCATCGCCAGCAGAAGAAACATCTGGGATAAAAAGAGTTTCTCCAGGTCTGGCCCTTTGATTAGAGATCACAGAAGGTCCTTTATAGTCAAGTCCACGATAAACCACCATTACACTTCCTGCCCTCCATATCACCATTCCACCAGTTCGACGCTGCCCATTAGAGCAAATCTAATCAGTTTTCTATTTAAACCTAAGAGTTAGACATGCATCTCCTGCACAGTCTTGTTACAAAAGAATTCTATCAAACATACTCAGGTCCATTCACTCTAGTTAGTTCAGACCTCAAGTTCACCTTATTCACAACTACATTATTGTTCCCAAGAGAGATCAAATGTCTTTCACAAAGTTCCTACTGTTATAATAAAAGTTATATAGCCATTCTATTACAGAGCTAAACTGAGCTTAGGTTCTTCAGTCTCCATTATTGTCCCTATAAGGATCGTGTCACTTCCGCAAAGCTTATCCCCAATAGATATTGAAAACTGTTCTCACCTAGGATAACCTCGCTTCATGTTTTGCACCTCAAATTCAGCTATTTTATACTCTCCTCCAGTAATACGGGAAAAAATCAAGAGATCTTAACCATGAATCAATGAGGTATACAAGTGAACTGACCTCAACTATCTCATGGGCCGTCTTCATGTCACGAGCAAGCACTTCATGGAACTTGAGCCTCACAAGTTCTTCTTTCCTCCACGTATCATGAATCTTTTCCATCATTGCCTGCGTTAGCCCAGCTTTAGGTATATTGATCCTTACCCTTAGATACATTCCATCCCTCCTTAACCGCCGTAACTCAGAATCCTCAACCGTAAGCTCAGCCAGTGATGGAGCTCTAGCTCTCCTCTTCTGCATCACCGCCACTCCTTCTCCATCTACTCTCTCCGCCGCCTGTTCTTCCTCGTTCTTCTCCCATGGCAATAACACCTCATCCTCTTCCTCACTCTCTTCTCCCTCAGCAAGCATCATATCAGGTCTCACCCATTCTCTCTTCAATAAATCCCCTAATCTCTCTTCTCCAGTCACCGGCTTCACATCTCCACCGTTAATTTCACCTCCTTCATCATCTTCCACATCCTCCTCATCATCCGATGCTAATCCTAAATTCCGTAACCGAAGAACAATCCTCTCTATCGCGTTATGTCCTTTATCCTTCTCCAAATACCGTAATTTCGCTTCTGCTTCCTCCTCCGCCGACCGAATTTTAGCTCCGTTGTCAGCAACTTTCCTCCCGGCATGATCACCGGTCCCGGCGGATGACGGAGGCCATTTATCGATCCAAGGAGGAGACGGTTTATGATTCCGATTATCTACTCGACGGTTGTTATGGATCCTGTTGTTGCTACGCTCGCTCGTACGGAGAGAAGAGAATGGCCGAACAATGTGACGCGAGGGCTTCGCAGCTAACGAATAGAATAGCAATGCGTGGAGTGAAGGAGACGAACAATAGCGAGAGCTAGAGGTCAAAGGAAGAGAGCTTCTAAGTGGCATTTCCGTAAAATTAAGCGGAACCAAAGCCATTGACACGCTGAAAAAATTCAGTGAAGTGTCTTCTTCGCCATCGTTTGGATACCGAGCAGGCGGATAAGCTGGATTACTCGATTATACGGATAAGATTTTATTTCTGTATTGGGCCAATAATAATGGGCTTAAAGCCCATTATTATTAATTAAGTTAAAAAATAGTTACACAGGTGAAAAGTTATATAAGCGAAATAAAATTTCTGCAGTCGGATCTTAGTAAAACCGGTTTCGTTGTCCTGGGTCACCGGCCGTTCGAGAAACTCCGATCGATTTCAGTTTCTGCCGCCAATTTTTTTTTGCATTTAGTTTGCTATATTCGCGTTTGTTTACGAAGAAGACAAACCTTTACCATGGGTCGACCTCCCAGTAATGGCGGTCCGGCGTTTCGATTTATCTTGCCCGAGGTTAATCTTTGATAATCTTATCTTTGTGATGTGATGTGTTTGGTGTTTGCTTTTGGGCTTGATGAGTTGAAAAATCTGATTTTTGGGTCGGTTTGGTTTCTTAGATTCTGGTTCATGATAGGGTTTAGATACTGAATTTAGTTACTCAATTGAATTTTTCAAATCAGGTAGTATAAGTTGCTTTGTTGTTTGAGTGATTTCGTATTCGAAAGTGTTTCCTTTTTATCTGTTGTGTTGTAGTTATTATGAGGAATTGGGGAAATTGTTCTATGGTTTTGTTAGTTATTTGAAGAGGGTTTATCTTGTTTGGTTTAACTAATCTTAACCCATTGTTGATAAATAGGTATATAACTTAAGCAATGTAAGCAAATCAAAATTCATTCATCCTTTAAGAGCATTTTTTTTTTTTTTTTTTTTTTTTTTTTTTTTTTTTTTTTTTTTTTTTTTTGAAAAAATTGGGAATAAATGTATCTTCCACCCGCAGCATGCTGGATCTATCAAATCAGATGAGAAATGTTCTTCAACCATTAGCCGTTCCTAAAACCACTCATGTGACTGGAAATATACCCGCCATGGCACCTGCCTCTTCTGGTATTTTAGGTGCCTTATATGTTCTACTCTTAATCAAATAGGTTGAGAAGCTTATTCATTTGAATAGGTTTCATTAGATTTGTCAATTTTGTTTTCTTATCCATAAGTCTAGATCAGTTTGGCGTATATTGCATAGATGCCACTTTTGTAATTGTTTACTGCTTGCTCTCATAGTTCCCGGTGTCATGAGGAGTGGTTCAGACAATTCTTACTTGGAATTTGAAGCCAAATCTGCCAGGGATGGTGCATGGTGATTCCCTTGCATTGGATCTTCAGTATTTTTGGCTGACTTCTGATACTTTTCTTCAATCTCATTACGTTCCACTGTTTTTCACTTTTTCTCTAATATGTATCTTTCTTGTTTACTTACAGGTATGATGTGCAAGCTTTCCTAGCTCATAGAAACTTAGAGATTGGTGATCCGGTAATTCCTGACCAATTCTAGTCGACTTCTTTATTCTCCTTCTTCGTTTTGCTTATAACAAATCTTTCTGTTGGGTATTTCAGGAAGTGCAGGTTCGGTTTGCAGGTTTTGAAGTTGAAGAAGATGAATGGATAAACGTCAAGAAGAATGTAAGACAGCGGTCACTCCCATGTGAAGCATCAGAATGTGTTGCAGTTCTTGCTGGAGATCTCGTTCTTTGTTTCCAGGTTTAGAACTTCGTTCTCTAAGCATTCAGTGATAGATAGGTGTAATGTAAGTTTATCCCTGACTGAAATTTTGTTATAACATCTTCAGGAAGGCAAAGATCAGGCTCTTTACTTTGATGCCATTGTTCTTGATGCACAAAGAAGGAGACACGATGTGAGAGGTTGTCGTTGTAGGTTCTTAGTGCGTTACAGCCACGACCAGTCCGAGGTTGGAACAATCATCTCTTTCACTGTATTCTGTCTCTCAGACTATTTTATTTACCTGTCAGCTCCATTTGGGGTTTATGATCTAGACTCTGAAGCAAAACCCTCCTCACTCACCTATTGGATTTTTTTTTTCCGTCATCCCAGCAGGAAATCGTCCCCTTGAGGAAGATTTGCAGGCGGCCCGAGACAGATTACAGGCTGCAGCAACTTCACAGTGCTGTAAACGATTTGGCTAATTCAAATCAGCAGCAGAAACCCGCTCTAGATGTGGTTGCAAAAACCCTTCTTTCACAATCCGGAGCCTCAGTTCCCGTTGTTGCACCTGAGTTGAAAGATCCAAGCTTGAGCACCCCTCCAGCCACTTCGGTTCAGCCTAGCTCCAATGCAGCCGCTGTTCCCGCTGGTTCTTCCTAGGTCGTCAGTTCTCTCCCCTTTTGTAACTGCCGTTTTCTACAGTTACTAGTAGACCGTAGGGTTAACTTGGGATCATGTACCTTTGTAATCTTACACAATGACCTAGGCATCTAAAGGTGTATCATGCCATATTACTTGATCCTTCATGTATGATGGGATAACTTCGGTTTAATCCGGTTGATTTATCTATCATCTGTTGATGGTCACCGGTTACTCTTTTGAACAAATATGGTAGAAACATGTGATTTTTTTCTTCAGACTATAGTTTACAAGTTAGTAATCTTAAAAGTGTACCTTGTGTCATTTAGTTTTGCTTCTGTAGTTCTCTGAAAATGATTGATCAGACTAGAAGCACAACAACACTTACAACTGTTTTTATTGTTACTGAATAACAATGAGAATAGAAAGAAACTTACAGATTGATATTTCTATCTTTGTAACAAGGGCTTAATTCTCTCTGAACATTTTATCCAGTGCCCTTGCATATCTAACTATATACATCATACTCATAGAAGGTTGTTTGATCGAGAAACAAGTGACTACATTGGCGCGGGTAATCTCCGGTTATAGGGTCCTGACCCCGAACCCGACCCTGATCGAGATGGTGAAGGAGACAAGGCTTGAACCGGGGACGAGTTAAGAATCTCCTTACCAAGGTCTTTGATCTTGTTGATAAGCAACATTTGCTCTGTCTGAAGCTGGACCAAATACTCTTCTTGTTCATCCTCTAAACTCTCCAGCTCTCCTAAAGCTTCAGCAAGACCCTCAAGATCTCCATCGTCAATCAAATTCTGAAACTTTATCATCACCTGCTTCATCTGGTTGGACAGCAACAGAGCTTTGTTAAACGGGGAGCGAGAATCGGCGCTGGCGCGTCTAGGAAGCCCCGTGACTTTCCTCGTGACTCTGACACGAATCTCGCCACGTGTCACTCCTTGGAGCGGTATCCATTTGTCAGCAGTCTCGTTTGGCTTTAACCCTTGGTACTCCACAACGCAGCTACCAATGCTTGAAGTCGGAAGTAGAGTGTTATGGTCTTTGACATATAGCTCCAAGGAGCTCCCATTATCTGGGAACTCCATTGTCTGATTCCATTGTGGTTGCAATGTTTTAAAAATCACCTGAAAACAACAAAGAGAAAAAGAGAAACACATCTGTAAGTTTTGCTTCCAATGTCCCCTATAGTTTCATTTTGAGTCTAATACCTTTGTTTTCTGTTTCTTCTCTCCATATTGAACCCTAACATAAGGATCACTAGTTCCTCTAAGATCCGCAGCCACAAGATCACGCGCTTCAACAAGAACCAATTCAATCAAGCCTTTACCAGAATCCGCCTGCGATTAAACCGGGAAAAACAAGAGAAACTAAAAATCAATGAAGACAAAAAAGGAAACAAAGTGAAGTTTGTATTCCTAAAACACTTACTTCGCTGTAGTCGGGAATAACAGCTTCGATCAAAAGCTCTATTTCTCCAGAGCTAACCTCTTCAAGAGGAACCCATAAATGCATTTCACTGTTATTGATTCCTTGAAGACTCAATGTAGCTGTACCAATGTTGTCCGTGCCAAGCATCTCTTCTCTATAGCATTTCACTTTTAAATATTCTTCTCCAGCTAACTCCTCAAACTCGAATTTCTGGTTCCAGACACTGTCCACTGAGTTCACGGTCTTCGTCCTTTGTATAGTCTACACAACATTTAGAAAAATGTTCACTTCACTTTAAAAGATTTAAAGATCTTGCAATGGTCATATTTAAGCAAAATCATTAAGAGATTACTTACTTTTCCATACTGTAACTTGACAGAGGCATCACATTTTCCAGTCTTAGAAACAAGGTTTTTTCCGGCTAAAACCGTCACTCTAATTTTCCTGCCGGTTTTTGAGAGGAAGCTAGATGAAGAGCCTTCGAGAGAGTGTAAATAACTCGAATTAGCGCTGTTCAAGCTATGTGACCCGTCTGAGAAATGCCATTCTTTTAGTAGTAGCTTTACGGTCAACTGAATAACGAAAAAACAAATTAATACCTAAGATTACAAAAGAGCGAGAAATTTGGAGAGTAATACATAAATAAAGATCATATTATTTACCTCGCCGGAGCTAACTCCTTCAAACGGAACAACCATTTCGATTTCTTGACCACAGAACTCAGCATGTTTCGCAATCACACCGTTATCAGATCCAACGGCCCAAAACATCGTCGAATCATCAGCTACGTATCTCATCTGTAACATTCCAAGAGAGAAACATGTAACGGCCAGTAACAGAAACTACTTAAACGGTATTTTGATTCATTAAATTACCTTAACTTCACAGCTAGCGAGACTGTCGTATCTGACACTCCCAGGATTATTCTCATAGAGATTAAATTTAAGTGTCCCTGTATTGTCGTGTAAGATCATATTAAATGTCGATTGATAAGCTGGATTTGATCCTGATCTCATCTCGGTTCGTCGAGATAGCTGTTCGAGTTCGACTTCAACAAATGTCTGAACAGGTTTGCTACTACTGCTGCTGCTGCTGTTTCCACTGCTACCTTCTCCAATATCTTGACTTTTCGACGGGCTTCCGCGAAGAACACTGCGGTGAAGATTGCTACCGGAGACAACGGTTACGTAAATGATTCCCCCGACCGCTGTTTTGTGAAGATCAGTAGCTGGTAACGACAAACATCCCCGACGTGGCTCCACCATCTTCTTGTTCAACGTTTCCGTTAGGATTTTGACCTGAAAATGGAGAAGATTACGGTTTTGTCCTTTATAACTGTCGGTATCTTTTGGTGGTTAAAAAAAAACTGTATTGGAGAAATGAAAATTCAAACGAACCAGCCAAGAGGAGACACCGGGAAGCTCAGTTGCGGGAAGAGATTGGCCACCACCACCACCGAAAGCAACTCCGATTCTAACTTCAGGGTTCGATACAAAGGAATAGAGCAATGCTTTTCCTTCAAGAGTCGGTCTGATCAGAATCTGCAAGAAGATACAGTTAATAAACCAAGAACAATAATACTATGTAGAGAGAAGTTACTATTTACGAGTTATATACGTAAACGAGCTTTTATGTACATAGAAGATTCACTTACATCGCCCTTGATGCAAAGACTGTTGACAACAATTCTTGCTGTTCGATTAAACGGTTTGGATAACTTGGCTTGCAACAAGATACTTAGATCTGATGTGTCCCAAGTGAAATCTAATCTCATGATTTTCTAAACCACCAGAGAAAAAAACAAAATGTAAAATCAAAATCCAACTTTTCTTTTCGAATATTTGCAGTTTAGGAAATCGAAGTAACTAAACCTGTTCCCCTGATATTGACCAACAAGTTCCATGGAGTCCCAGTGTAGGAGGGCATGAGCCAAGAGAAAACTCCAACAATTGTATATTTTCCTATCAAAAACATAGCATCATTGAGTCATATGTCTTCTAAAAGGATGTTTTAGGGAAAAGGGAAAGATTGCTTACTATAAGTCTTGATTTTCGTTGTCTCAAACGTTTCTGCGATTTAGATAAAATGATCAAACGTTATTGCCTTGAGTTTACGGGCTAAACCCCATTTTAGGTAGCAAGAGCATAACAAAGAATGAATCTCACTCACCTCTACCATAGAAGCAAACCTGAGAGAGAGTTTCTTGTTCAAATAGTTCAGCCAAATTTCAGACAGTAACTTGTTTAGCCACTGACAATGTTCCAATGGAGTTATCGTCTGCAGAAAAAGCAACAACGAGGTATTCTACTTATAAGTTATAACATCGACCGATATAACGAGAGATAAACAAAAACCAGGGTAACAGAAATTCTCACCGACGCATTAAACACGTTTTGCTTCCACTTTTTGGTTAGATCTTCTGCAAGCCTTGCTCTTTGGTAACTTCCATACTGCAGAGAAAAATATGTAAACATAGTTAAAAAACACAGGAAGACTTTAACTAACTTTATATTCAGATTTGTGCATATGAACACGCTCTTGGCAATTTTACCAAGTTTACATAAGAAAACACCCTAAACCTTTTTATAGTACAACACAAACACATGAATGAAACTCTAGCTAATATCTGAATTACCTTTTATATCAATTTACCTAAGATTGCAACTCTTCCATGAAAAGCAATTTACCATAACTATCCACCTCATGAGTGGAACGATCAAACTATTTATTTATACCGCAAGTTTGTAAATGTTAGGTATAACATGAAAAGCAATAAGTTTCCAACTTTATCTAAGGATTCTAAAGAATCAGATCAAACGGCTGATCCCCGAACCAAAGAAATTAACCGGTGGTTTAGCAAGAACCAATCAAAGAGAGAAACTAACCTGAAGAGAAGCCCAAACGGCGACAAGGAGAGGAACCCAATTGGAGAAAGCGAAGACCCATCTCTCAATTGCCCAGAAAGCTAAAACTAAAGGAACCAGCAACAATAGCGAATGTCTCTCAGCAACTAGATGGTTGACAAATTCTCTTGCAGCTTCCGTGTTTATGAAACCTTTCCTCTTTATTCTCCGACCCATCTCTTCAATTCGTATTCAAGCTTCTACCTTCACGAATTCATGCTTCAGTCAAGGGAATTTCTCGAGCAGATATTTTTTCCCAGGGAATCTGAAGTGACAAAAGTAAGAAATTTTCCTTGCAGGTGCTTATTCTCTTTTTGATTTCTTCAACAAACTTCACAGATCCACAGTGGGCCGAGATATTTTTTATTTTCCTTCTCTTAAGTGGACGAAGAAGAACAAAATTTCTGGTAAAAAATGAAAAGTCTCCGGGAGAAATTTGGAATAAAAAGGGTGATTTTCAGACAAGAATTTCAATCTTCTAGTTACTTGTCGGAAACTCACAGCTTCTTACAGAGAGAGAGGTAACGGATCTTTAGACAGAATGAACAGTGTGAGCAAAGAATACTTCCCCCAGAAATTATGCCTTTTTATTTTGTTTAAACAGAAACAGAAAAAAACAAAAGGAAGACTTCAAAAGTGTTGTTATTAATTTTTAGAAAATACTACTTCTTCTATTTCACTTTATTTATAGTTTTAGGATTTTTTTTTTTACAAAATAAGTGTTGTTTTGAGTTTTTAATACAGATTTTAAATAAAATTTATTTTATTATTTTTATTATTTTAATTTGATAACCAATAAAAAAATTTGTTTAATATATTAATGAAAGATAAAAAAAAAAATTTAAATATTTTTTTAATTTATGTGTTAAAACCTAAAACAATAAATAAAATGACATAGAGGAAGTACAATACAAAGGAATGATATTTACTCTGCCACATTAAAAGATCTTTTTTAGTCATTTGAAAGTGAAATAAAATAAGAAAAAGGGACATAACAGTTTGATGTAAAAATCATCACAATATTTACTGTCTTTGGTCAAACCTCGACTTGATGTTTTATGTTTTAAAAAAGGAAATACTCCACAATCATAATTTAATCCTAGCCGTTTGCAAATTACAGGGAAATTACTAACCGTCCGATGTACCTGCCGCCTGTTATTGACTTTTCGCTAGTTAGAGTCAGAAAATTTTAGCGTTGACTTCTCCAATTACTTATTAAATCTGAGCGGCACATTTTGTTTTATCGTTGCGTAGTTATCGTCAAGTGATACAATAATATTACTTTCTTGTTTTTTTTACTGTCGTATTTCTTTTCTTGTCCTAGAACTTCATTTAGGTTCTGTTATATATATACAATTATCTCTCGGATACAAATTTTCCAGAATTACCTTATAGAATTATTCATGGATAAGCACTAATTACATATTCATAGCTTTTCAGATTTATGTTGCTCGGATATACCGTACTCGTGTGTTCGTATAATTTATTTCTCATATCCGAACCCCTTAAAAATGGTTCATGTCAAAACTGGGCCCCCACTGAAAAAAATACCCAATACTTTATGCTATAATCTCATATTTCTATCCATATGTCTGAAATTAATTAAATTTTGAAATCTCCGAAACATTTAAAATTGAAATCTAAATCAAATTGTGAAATCCAGATGTAATTCATATATCCAAGGAACGTAAAAAAAACAAAACCTTGGTTTAAAGGATTAGGGTTGATTGGAACTATTTTTTTTGTATATTTACTTGTTTAAGAGTCGGTTCAATAAACTATATACATATGTAACTATGTAAGTGTTTATCGGATTCAAAATCTATACCTTTTGTTATTATACGAATAGGGTAACATGTTCAAGATGAGTAAAGAGTCATTTTGCACCCCCCCCTGTATTTGAGTCGTTTTTTTTCAATGGACATGTGCTCAATTTTCAGGCCCAACTGGCCCAATATTGATGAGATCATAATTGAGAAACATACACGTCAGCAATTTTGTTGAAAATTGTAAAGAACATAAAAGAGAAACTGACACATTTGTGATGTGTCTCCTCCTTCTAGGATAGCGTAATTGAGATTTCTTACACAACCTCTTCTATTCTTTTTTTGGTACACGTGTGTGACATGTGTCCATCTCATCTTCTCATCTTTTTTTTGGTCGGTTAATATAGACTATTAACTTAAAAGTCCTAGCCGCATTTTTTTGTTCTATTCCTCGAGCCATCTTTTTCGATGGAGCTTCGTTTCTGAAACTCACTCCAAAATCTAGATCGGCAGTTAATTCTCCTCTCTTCTCCTTCGATTTATTTTTAGCATATTTTTGGTTTACTGATTTTATCTCTTCTTCTTTTCTATTTCTCGAGCCATCTTCTCCGATGGAGTTTCATTTCTGAAACCCACTCCAAAATCTAGATCGGTAATTAATTCTCCTCTCTTCTCCTTCGATTTATTTTCAGCATATTTTTGGTTTAATGATTTTATCTCTTCATGAATTTCGGATTCAATTTCAGTTTTTATCTTATGGGTTTTGTCGGATTTGGATCGAATTTGGGAATTGCGATTGATTATGATGATTGAATTTGAGTTTCTGGAGATGCAGAGATGAGATCTTTGGTTTGAAATTTAGGAGATGAGATCGTTGGTTTCATATATAGTGGCAGCTGCTTGAAGATAATATAGCTTCTGCTTTGTGAACGATAACAATGAAATAAGGTAAGTCCATTCTCTTTGTTGTTCATAATCAATAATTTCTCATGTCATAAAAATAACAATAAAAACGATAACAGTGAAATCAGGTAAGTCCATTATCATTTATATTATCTCTTTTCATTAATTGTTTTAATAAGAATGATAAGATTAAATCTACAATTCCTCGAGAAATGGTATCCCAATTCGGTAACCTTTTGCCCCAAGGATCTTGGGTATACCTGGAAGATTTTGTAGTTGTCAAAGAAACTAAGAGAATAAGGAATACATACCATATATATCGTATGTTAATTAATGGTGCCACTAAGGTTCGTCCGAGTTTTAGAGTTGAGAATTGTGCGTTCTACTGTTTCATGGACTTCTCAATGATTTACGAACGGATGGTTCCTGCTATAAAGTCTCGATAGGTAAATCTTAACCATGATTATGTGCTATATTGTTTTTGTTTTTCTCTTTAAATAATTCTGTTCAATTCATTGGTAAATAACATATTTATACGGTATTGTTGAAAATGTCCAAACTCTCATAATCTGGATTGATCATCCATTTAAAGAGTTCTTTGGTCAAAGAGTGAGGATGGTAAAATTCAAGTTATGGGACATCAAGTCTGTTTTTCTTCTACAAAACATATAATTTCTCAAATGCATCTAAATAAAATTAAGTAATTATGTTGCTAACAGTTTTTTGATCTTCTTAGTGGGTGGGATCTTGATTGTGTTGTTCTTAACGAACACGCTGATAAATTGGCTTCTAAATAAAATTTTCAAGCGTCCAATAAACTTATAGGTGTTTTAAGCAATTGGAAAGTTTTTAATATTAATGGTATGACATAACATACTTTCTTATATAAATTCTATTATACAAAACTTTATTTTACTGAGTTTTATCCGTCTAATTTAAAATCACTTACTATCAGTTCTTTTCATAACAGGATCGTTGTCCATTATTTCTGGTAAACAATTTGGTGAGCTACTTTTTGATCCCTCTCCTGATCAAATCTATCATTTGAAGAATGCGTAAGTAATATCTGTTTTGGATATATTGATTTGTTCTATTTTACTTAATCTTATAGGAATTAGGTTACTTAATCTCTAAATATTGCTATTCCATTTTTTTCACTTTTTTGGTATTTATACAGTTTGGAAAATGAATCTGATAGTGTTGAGGAAACGGATTCTACTGATTAAATCGTAAATATTTAATATTTTTATCATCTATATTTAATTCTCAATTTGGTTGTAAAGACTATATGCTATTTTTTTTTCAGGAGACATTTAATTATACACTTTCAATAACTCGAAAACCACAATATATATTAAATTGGAAAATTGAATCGCTTTTTACAAATATAATCTTATAAACATCTTCATTTAGTCAAATTTTAACACGGCGCAGGGTAACACCTAGTATAGTAAATATTATGTCTTTTCTGATAAAAGATATAGTTTTACAGAAACATTTATTTTCTATGCTAATATATGGTGTTATAAAATTGAAAGCTTTAGGCCCATGTTCCATTCTTGTTGGCCCATGACCACCCTTGCATATAATTTTATTTGTAATCAAGAATCATAAAAAAAAGAAGATAAACAGTACACATATTAGCATGTGAAGAAGGCCATAAGAAACATCCATTTGACTGTAACCCTACAAATCCAGGATAAAACGTTTATTTCATTCTTTCTTATGTTACAGACTACAACGCAAAATCTTCAAACTCGATTCAAGTCTTCTTACATGCACTAACACACCTAGGAGTTTTTTGAGATAGAAGAAACTTACAAGTAATCTCTGATCTGTTTTTGGCACAAACACATGAATGCGTAGTCATTCCTGCAACATGATAAATAATTAAAGATAAACTGAACGAGGAGAACAAACTAATCCTATTGTTAAAAACTCTATTAAGCCAATTCGGATGTAAAACATGGTTACAAGTGTTTGGTCAAATCAAGTACCTTCTATTAAGATCAAATAGACACCACATCTGTCTACTATACAACCAACCAAATCCTTCTCCATGTGATTCACCAAAAGTTAGTACGTAACACGAAAGTAAGTAACATATGCTTCTATCTCTGCAAATACAGAAGCCTCTTTCTAATAGAATCTGATAACTCCAACCGCAAAACAAGGATTATGTGATAATGCTCGCTACAGTAATTGAGCCAGAGCTTGATTATGGTAAAAATTGCAAGATTCAAATGTTGATTCGATTGTTTTTCTTGTCCTCAATCGGCAAAAACTATGTAATTTTCCACGATTATAGTTATATCAATAACGGAGCTAAAGCAATCATGTGATATTCCATAATTTTCTCCAGTGATTATCAAAAGGAATCCACAATTATCATTACCTTAAAAAGTTTAAACCTGGATTTTAGCAATCTAGTGGCGTAAATTTCTTAACTATATTAGCCTAAAAAAACACCAGATAATTAACTAATTACATACCAAAAAAATTACTGCTTACGTGGCGCAAAGTGCTCACTTGGAACACTCAGCAGACTACACGTGGCTCACTTAGAGAGAAGTAAAAACACAGAAGCTTATAAAAGCCACTCTTTCACTTCCACATCTCTTCTCAAATTCCATAATGAGTCTGAATATTGTCATTTTGTTTTGATTACTTTTCAATAAAAACTTTGGTTATTTATTTAATCAAATACATTATAGTATTTCTTCTAATCTTTATATTATTAAATGAGCTCAACGTTCAACGACCACCATTACCTTCACCATCCAAAGAGAGAGCCTAATGAAAACAACTCCGGAATCTTATATCCTCCGTCACCGTCACCGTCACCGTCACCATCACCGCCGACGTTAAAAGTTAACAAAGACTCTCACGTTATTAAAAAACCGCCGTCGTCTCCGTCTTCTTCCTCCTCCACGGGGAAGCCACGTCATCCGGTGATCATCTACACACACACTCCCAAAGTAATACACACTAATCCTACAGATTTCATGGCTCTTGTTCAAAAACTCACCGGAATGTCCCGCTCCGACGAAGATTCCGCTGCCGCCAACACAACG
This sequence comes from Cardamine occulta, assembly GCA_028015245.1. Taxonomy (NCBI): domain Eukaryota; kingdom Viridiplantae; phylum Streptophyta; class Magnoliopsida; order Brassicales; family Brassicaceae; genus Cardamine; species Cardamine occulta. The sequence goes on along the minus strand of CM051370.1, from coordinate 7,288,672 downwards.
ACGGATTGCGGCGGAAAATCAATCAACCGTAGCGTCTCTGATCTCACCGTCGACAGAAAAATTAATCGGAATCGCTGCGGTGGCGGCGGCGGTGGCGGCGGCATTAACAATTACCAGAGAAGCTACTCCGGCACCGGAGCTGGAGCTGGAAATGGAAAGGGGATTTTCTTCAGTAATGGAATGATTAGCGAAGATAGTGAATCGTCTTCGGTGATTACAACTGATGAGAACATCGGAGAACATGGACATGTTAATTCTTCTCTTCCGTATTCGGCGGTGGCTATTACTCCGCCGCCTCAACCGTCGATGTACGATGCGGCGGGGATTAATTACGGCGGTTACTTACCGACATTTCCAATTTTCCCGCCGGCTAATCCCTCCGATAATTTTCTCTGCGGTAATCAACCGTTTGCGAATATAGATGATCAGCTTTCCTTCGCGCCTACTATGAGAAGTTCTTTCTCTTCTTCTTCATCCTCTGGGTTTGACGGATTGACGGATTTTCGCGATTTTTAACAGTCCGGCGTATAATTATATATTCTTATTTGGAAAATAATAAATTTTGTTTTTTTTTCTTTTATTAGAAGTTTTGAAAGGGACTAATAAATTTGGACAGTAGTAGATAATCTTTTATTAGAAGTTTTGAAAGGGACTACTGTAGATTAGTTATTGTGAATCCGGTTTATTTTTGTACTCCGAGACAAACATTGCGATCATTTTCACATGTTTTTTTTTCTCCTTAGAAACTAGACGCACGTTTTATTCATACTAGAAATACGATCATATTAACTTTAGCTGTACTTTATTTTGTTTTTTCTCAGATATATATGGAGTATTTGAATTAAACAAAAAACAAATAAATGAAAACTGTAACAAAAACGCTATCGTGAAATCCTTTTATCGATTCATTTTCAAAGTTAATCTTCTATAAATACTATAGTCTATAGTCTTGGATTTAAAAGAATATTTGCTCTAAGATACTAAATTAGTTTTGTGCCACACGCCCCACACAGTGTATCATAGATTCCTAGTGATTCTCCACATTTTATGGATCAATTTACACTTTCTAAATAATTTAGAAAGTAATCTTTGAGATTATTGTAGTCATCCTCGACAATGCTCAACTCAAAATTGCGGTAAATTTTTTTGACCGCTACAAACATATTTCATGTTGGAAATTTCAAATTTGTTAATAATTTCGTTGAATTCAAGACTTCTCACGAGAATTAACTCAATTACACAAAAAGCTAGATTTTTTTTTGCATACATATCCATACATACAAATGTAAAAGTATAGAAATTAAGTAATGTACATCCATTTATGCCTGTGGAACTATAAATGATTCTTCATTTCTTCTTCTTCTTCTCAATCTTCTCATGTTGGAGGACCACCGGAGCCGCCGGTATACTAAACCACCACTCTCTCAACCGCCTCATCAATCTCTCGGTGCTCGCTCTCCGTGGTGGAGAGTACCTTGTGAAAAGCTCTACAAACACCACCAGAAGCAAATAGCGTCCTGGAGTAAAAGCCATCAGCATCGCTGCAACCAACATCACAACCGCAAACTTCTCACTCGCCTGAAATAGCGGTTTCAAATCACAGTTACACAAAGGGGTAGAAGCATTTGTACAAAAAATAAGAGTAAACTCTATTAAGAGAGCAGGCCTGAGGGAAAAGCGAGAATAATAAAGCTCGGAACTTGAGAAGAACGATGTTTCCGTGTTGAATGATCTGTTCGAGCTCCGAGATCCCGTTCTGGAGTGCCAAAAGCTGTTCCACTGTGTTCATTGGAGGAGGAGCAGTTACTTTCAGCTCGATCATGAGCTTTTCTCTTCTGAAACATCTTGTGAGAACCATGAAGATTGCAGAGAAAGACGCAAGAGCAAAGACATAAACAACCAATCCCCTCCAAATTATGAAAGTGTAGAAGAGACAGAAAAAAATAGACTTCATAGGATCATCCCAATACACGACAGACACAATCCAGTTCCCGGTTTCTATTATTGGAAGCATCAGTTCCTGCCAGAAAAAAAAGAAGCAATTCAATGTTCTATACAAGCGATGTTATAAATCTAACAATTTGTTCTTTTTTTTCTTTACCTTCATCACGGCTAAGTTGGTGTCAATGCCTTCCATTTTGACTCCATTAATCGTCTCTTGCGCTAGCACTACCTTTTCGTAGTTCTTTCGCGATTCCTTCACTGCTCTCTCTAATGGATTCACATCTCCAACCACCACTACACCTACAACAAGGCTACTCGTCTCACTTGTTCTGCTCCTAGGACTCGATCCTCCAAACACAGATCCCAGCTGCAAAACCAAATCTGAAGCTGAGGAGTGTAGTGTCCCTGATAAATAAATTACATATACATTATACATTAACTTCCTCGGAGATTTATCTTGTATAATCATATAAGTATAACACACGCTTTCCATCATCACACTCTTGGTCAAGATCAAGAAAATACCATTAGGTATAGTAATTTCGATAAGAAGTAGTGTAACCTGTATCTTTGGCTTTATTTGATCGATGGAGCTCTCTTGAAGCAGACATCTCTGCAAGCGTCTCAAGAATTAGATCTCCACCAGGAAGCTGATCGCAGAGATTGAACGGGAGAATATTTTCATAACGCATAGAGTTTGTCAAACTGAGTTCTTGAATAGCTTGCACACGTATAACGCCAAGGACAGCCTTTGAAAGTGCTTCATCTCTTGCCAATCCAGTAATCTTATATTTGTTTATGTATCTGCGAACATATAATACTTCTCGTATAATAGTGAGCCAGTAATCACGGCGCGTGTGGCCTTTAAGCTCAGGGAATTCCATTACCACTGGTTCTGATCTACAACAGATAGCCATTAAAAGCTGTTAACTGATCATTAACAAAAAAAAAGAGAGGATGTTTTCAGTTCATGCAAGATATTACGATCAATTTGATGCAAAAAGACATGGTCTTACAGAGATATAGACTTGTATGAAATAGCCTTGTCGAAAAGCCGAGTGCCCCAAGGACCAGTTAACTCAGGTTTAACTATTTGCTTTAGATCTTCCGATAGGTCATATCGCTTAGGTTTGTCATAAGACACAACCTTTAAGGCCTCAAAATATAGTGAATGGTCTGTCAGGATTAAGCGACCTGAATAGTATCGTCACAACAGTGAGTATATATATGTACACATGCTAAAACCGTGACTATTGAGAAATTACAAATGATACCTGGCCATGTTGATATTCCAACATGTTCAAGAACTGGTTGGGTAGTAACTGTCCCATCAATTTCCAGAATCTTTTCTCTTTTTGATCGAACACCAGAAAGCAGAGATGATTCGGACTGAGTCCTCATCTTCTTAATGGCTCTATAAACAAAATAGACATTAAAAATGTCTGCAATGTGACTCAAGACAAAGGAGTTCAGCTGCTAAGGAGAGAAAGTTTACCTCTCAAGTCCATATAAATACTTGTCATAAACAGAGAAATGAAGCCGACCACCTGTTGATGAAGTAAGCATTTCAAACAGATTTTCACAAATGATTACATCAGCTATTATAGGAACTGCTGGTGCTATCCGTGAGAAGGCTTCTAAACTCACTGTTGCATCTTCATCTACCTGTTTCAAAAGGAAAATATGATCAAATAGTCTTATAAGGATTGCAGAAGAAATGAGAAAAAAGGAGCCTTACACTGAGTAAAGCCTGGCTAGCAACAGCTGGGACTTCCCAGACAACCATCATGTCAAAAGTTAAGCGCCGAAACTTTTTATCGGCTAGATGACCAGTTACTCCCACAGACAGTGAAAGTGCCCTGAAACAACAGTACTCTAGAAAGTTCCTTGCAAATAGAGAGGGCTGCTTCAGAGATTCAAATGCCTCTTGTTTGAAACTATCACGCAGCTCGTTTGCTGAAACACCGAGTATTCTGTATCAATAGCATTTAGTCAAAGCCAACGACAATATCCTCATTCTGCATCAAATGCTTGCATTGGTAGTACTCTAATGAGCCCTGTAAAAATTCATACTGCATAATGCTTTACTTATGGGTGAAAAATACAGAGGAATAATATACTTACTTTGAGCACCTGCGGACAACCACATTGGCCATCGGAGAAAGCTCAGGTATCCAATTAGAGCCAGCATATGGGGATCTTCCCATTTCCTCGATTTCTTGATCGAAAGAGCTTTGTTTCCCGAGCAACCATTTAAAAGTAGTATCTTTAACCAAACCTTCCAGCATATTCATGGTTTTGCTCGACATATCGAAAATTCCTTACTTCGTTATCACCTGGTTTGTCTAATACGATCAACAGATTCATTCAAGAAATTAGACTTAATTCGCAATTAAGCTCAAGGTAGTTTGTAGGTAGGTTTGATACACAGATCATAAAACAATTCTTAATTAAAATATACTAACACAGAGACTAATCAATCACCTCAAATTTAGAGAAAACAAAAAAAAGCATCGTAGAAGCTGACTAAGTCGAAAACATTGCAAATAAATCTCATCTGAGTAATGTTTTGACGAACATCATTTGATCAGATGATCTCAACGAACCCACCTCGGATCACAGTTTTTGAAAACTATAGTTTCTTTTGCCCACAATTCATACCCTTCATTCTCGATTCTCGAATGATCGATCAATTTAGAGCTTTGCTTCTCTTGATTTCTAGATTTCCCCTGTCGATTCTCAGATTCTGTCTTTGATTAAGGGTTTATCTATCGAAAAAGAAGCAAAGCTTGAAGACGGAGGAGGAATGACGGTGAAAAGGCTGCGAATAGTTCTCGGCCAGGTGGTTTCGTTCAGACACGGTTATTATGTACGTGTTTTTAAACCACGTCAGCAAAATTAGACGGTTCAGATTTAATAATCAAATAAACATTATCATCTTTAAAATAATCTTGTCCCTACACGTGTCTCTTAGTAAATACTAAATCAAAGCCCTAAATTCAGTCAGATTTCACATTTTGCTTCAAAGGATGGAACCGTTTAATCAAAGAAGATAAGAGATTCCAAACGAAGCATTTTGATAAAGCCGCAAAGGAAGTTCACTATCTGACATTTAGGTATGACTCCAGGGGTTGTTCATTGAGGCTCAATCTCCATTGGATGCTTAGCCTATTCGATCCGGAATATAACTGTGAGTTCGATATACATACAATCTTCCACTGTGATGGCTTATCGAAAGACAGATCTACAATCATGGTTTGGAATCCACGTACTCGTGAAACCAAGTGGATCCGAACCAAGAATCTTTTCGGGATATGCCACGACTTTTATCTTGGATACTGTAAAGACAACGAATCCGGTATTAAGAACTACAAAATCTTGAGTAGACATGGTTTAGGGCATCAAGATCCGTTATTTTACGATTTCGACTCTGATTCGTGGAGAATTGTTGATGATGTCACTGAACGCTGGACCACAGCGTACAATGATTATGGCGTGTCGTTGAAGGGAAGTATTTACTGGATTGTTTCACAAGGAGTATATGATAAGAACTCCGTCAAATGTTTACTCAGGTTTGATTTTGCAACTGAGAAATCTCAACCTGTGCCTCTTCCTTATCAACGTTCTTGGTATGACGTTCTGTGTCTATCTGTTGTTAGAGATGAGAAGCTTTCAGTGTTAGTACAGTTGGATGACGATGTATTCAAGACTGAGATATGGGTGACAAGTAAGATTGATGAGAGTACGAAAGTGGTGTCCTGGCGCAAGGTCTTAGTATTGGATTTGAGCCATGATCTTCAACTGACGAATGAAGGAAGCTTCTTGCTAGACGAGGAGAAGAAAGAGGTAATGTTTTGTGAGAAGAAATATATAGATGAGACTGACGAGACCAAGAGCAAAGACATGCTCTACATTTTTGGGGAGGATAACAAAGTCAGACCAGTGGAACTTAGAGATGATGGATGTTTGCCATCTATTCTTAATTATTTATCTAGTTTGGTTCGAATCAAGCCAGCTGGAGGCAAAAGGAAAAGAGCTGACTAAATGGAAATTAGCTCTACATGCCTTGCAACTTGCAAGCCCAAGTTTTGACCCTTCAAATGTCTCTCTGGATGACATTAGGGAGCTTTGTCGTATCTTCGACTCTTATCGCTTTCTTTTATGTTAGCTAAATCTGCTTTAAGGTTGTTGTCTGAGTCTTCTTACCAAGGAGTCCAACTCTGTTGTGCTCTGTTTTATTTAATGTTAGTTTCGACGCAAAAAAACAAAAAAAGCTTAGTTTACTTTATCTTAATAACTAGATTAGATTAGGACCCACCATAAGTTTTAAAATAAATTAAATTTAAGTAAAATTAAATATTAAAGTAAATATATGTTCTTAATGAATTATTTTATAAAATAAATTTATGGGAAAAAGTAAAAATTATATTTTGTTAGAGAAAAGAGTTTGGTTATTAACATATTTTACATGAATAAATTAATTTATATATTACAATTTTATTATTAACATATTAAAAATATATACCACATCTATTAGTTTGGTCCATTTTGTCATTTTTTTCGGTTACCGTGTGAGATATGTGTTTTTAAAATATCAGAAACAAAAAAACTAAACCGAATCTGATCCGATAAAAACCTGAAAGGATCATAAACTTCTCTATCTGAATAACCACACCCAAACTAAACCGAGAACTGAATGTATACCTGAAATATTCGAAATACAACTATATATTCAAAACCATTAATAATATATAAACTTGATATAACTCAATTATATATTCTACAATTATAAACAAAAAAATATCAATTATTTTTAGATCAAAATAACCAACATACGCAAAATGTAAAAATATTTGAAAGTTCTAAGTTATATTTGTAAAAATTTAATCAAATTTTATTCAAATTTAACTAATTTTTAATATTTATTTTCTATTTTGTGTATTCAAACCTGACTCGAATGCAGATGAAAACAAACCAAACCGAATGGATCATAGGCCTCTAAACCCCAAAACCCGAGAGACATGAACCAACCCTAACGCCCAAACCTAGTATGAAATGTTTTTCTTTCAAGATCTTAATTGTCCAATCTAATATCCTCTTATTGAGATCGTATCTCGGTTCCAAACATAATATCTTTTCCCTCTCGCAGTTTCACTTTGCTGGAATCTTTCACTATTTCTTGTCTCAAGGCGTTTTCCGACATCTTCTATCTTCACCCTTCCGTCACCAACTCTCAATTTTATTCTTATCTCGGGCCTTATACCTTAAGATGTTTAGTTTTCATGGCTTTTTTTCTTTTCCGTTGTCAGATTCTTATCCACCATCATTTTCAATCTCCAACAGAAGTCTTATTGACTTGCTCTCTCCTCTAGCTAGATCCAGATAATTGTATGAGAATTGACTCCGCATCAGCAACTCTTTCAAAATGTATTTCTGCCTCGTTTTGGACTTATTTTTTTTTGTAAAAGAACAATTTTTGTTTTCTTCCTTTGGGAGAAATCATTTACACATTTTTCTCATCTATAGAGAAAATATTTTTTTCAATTTTCATGTCCAAAAGAGGTGTTGTTTTTTCGTTTCGTAAACAGTGAATATCATGCATTTTTTAACTAATTTTATGTCAATTATATGCAACTCTTATTGATAAATCCGATAAAACTGTTTAACAGTCGGTCATGAATATCATTTAGTACTCCTAACATTCTGCATATTAGATCATCTCCTAAAAATTATTTAATACTTAACCTATTAGATTAATAAATTAGATTAGATTATACTAAATCAAATTTGTTCATTGTGCAACCAATGTTTATATAATAAGATTTAGATAAATTTATAATTTTTTTAGTTTCATTTTTTCTTTTTAATTTTTTTTTAATTTTAATTATTGATTAGATAAATTAACAAATTCTTGTTTAAATATTTTTCCTCAAGATAAAGTTTTAGGTTTTATTTTCGTTTTTGTATTTGTATTTGTTTTAAAATTATTTCTTAATTTTAATTATTGATTAGATAAATTAACAAATTATTAGTTTCATTTTTTCTTTTTAAAATTATTTTTTAATTTTAATTATTGGTTAGATAAATTAAAAAATTCTTGGTTTCTTTTTTTTCCTTTTAAAAATATTTCTTACTTTTAATTATTGATTAGATAAATTAACAAATTAATGGTTTCTTTTTTATTTATTTTAAAATTAATTTTAATTTTAAATATTGATTAGATAAATTAACCAAATTTTTGGTTTCCTTTTTTCCTTGTAAAATTATTTTTATATTTTAATTAGTTTTATTTTCGTTTTTATATTTGTTTTAAAATTATTTCTTAATTTTAATTATTGATTAGATAAATTAACAAATTATTGGGTTTTTTTATTTTAATTTTTTTTTTGTTTTAAAATTTATTTTTAACTTTTTTCTTAATTTTAATTATTGATTAGATAAATTAAAAAATTGTTGGTTTCTTTTTTCCTTTGATTAGATAAATTAACAAATTCTTGTTTAACTTTTTTTCCTTAAGATAGGGTAAGATAGGGTTTTAGGTTTTATTTTCGTTTGTGTATTTATTTTAAAATTATTTATTGATTTTTAATTATTGATTAGATAAATTAAAAAATTATTGGTTTCATTTTTTCATTTAAAAATTATTGCTTAATTTTCATTGTTGATTAGATAAATTAACAAATTCTTGGTTTTCTTTTTTTTTCTTTTAAAATTATATCTATATTTTAGTTAGTTTTATTTTCGTTTTCAGATTTGTTTTTAAATTATTTCTTAATTTTAATTATTGATTAGATAAATTAACAAATTATTGGTTTCTTTTTTTTTTCTTTTAAAATTATTTCTTTTATTTTTCTTTTTATATTTTTTAAAAAAATTATTTCTTAAATTTAATTATAGATTAGATAAATTAACAAATTATTGGTTTCTTTTTTTTTTTTTAATTATTTTTTTCTGTATAATTTTAAAATAATTATATTCATAAATTTGACATGTGACAAAATCTGAATTATTTGTGACACTTGTCGGCTTGTTGTGAGTACAACCCAACTCTATATAATAATAAGATGTTCTTTCAATTTCAGTTTGTCTAAGTCGATGACAAAAGTGATTCATAAAACATGAACAAAACTTTCTCCTTGTCTCTCTCTGTTCTGAGTTTTCTTTATCACCCAATTCAGTCTCTTACAAGCTGTGCAGCTAGAAATCATCACTATTCACCCTTAAAGTTATAGTACATCAGCTCCACAAGAATTTGTATTAGACTCTAGGCTCGTTATTTGAAGGCATTTATGTCTATTAAGAAATCTCTACCAGTTTCTAATTAATTATTTTATGACGTTGTCCAATACATTTGTGTCTAACCGTCAGCTTGCTTTATCGACTTGTACTAAAGATGTTCCTGTAAACAGTTTTTTAGTATCAACAGAATCATTAATTAAACCAAAACTATGTTTTAGTTGTTATGGATAGTTATGTTAGTGATTATCCATTAAGATGTTGATAAGTTAATTGCTATTATCTATTACTATTTTATATTTAGTATTTTAGATATAATTTGTGTAATTATTTCTTAATAGCTTGATGAACAGTCTTGTACTACGTAGCTTCCATTTCTTGTCATAAAAACACAACAACATCAAGTTATGAAGAAGAAGTAATTCACTTTCTCCTCCACGTCTTTCACTTTCTTTTACAAATCATTTTATTATTATTTACAACATTAGTTTAATGTGATTAATTAATTAAATCATATGCGAACTTAAACCATTCCATTTTTAGAAAGATTTATAGTCTATTGCGATCTTACTTTATTTTTTTGTAAAATCAATTCGGAATCTGTCCACATCGAATTTCTTTTATTTTTTTCAATTTGCCCTACTACGCACTATAAAAGCGGCATAGTTTGCAAATGGTTTTGTCCATCGTATCCGCCGCATCAAAAACCCTAAATTGAGAAGTGACATTTTTCTTTGAGAGAGATGGAGAAAATGAAGACAGAGCTTTCACCGGATTTGGTAGAGGAGATACTGTGTCGTGTTCCGGCGACATATCTGAAACGATTACGATCTACTTGCAAACCATGGAACCGTTTAATCAAAGAAGATAGGAGATTTCAAAAGAAGCATTTTGAAAAAGCCGCGAAGCAGTTTCTACCTCTCCTATTGAGGAATGACTTCAGGATTTATTCAGTGAGCGCCAATCTCCATCGAGAGGTAAAAATTGAGAAGCTTAGCCTAATCGATCCGCATTTTATGTCTGAATTCGATATAGATAGAGTCTTTCACTGTGACGGCTTATTGTTATGCACCTCTCAAAAACGATCTACGATGTTGTTTTGGAACCCATTAACTGGTGAAACCAAGTGGATCCAACCCAGTGATCTTTTCGGGACATGCCGCGATTTGTATCTGGGATACTCCAAAGACAACAAATCCGGTAAAAAAAGCTACAAGTTCTTGTGCGAAGATGTATCAGAGACGGAACTTGCATTAATCTACGATCTTGACTCTGATTCATGGAAAACTGTTGATGATTTCACTCAAGGCTGGGCCTCATCATTATGTGACGGGGGCGTAACGTTGAAGGGGAATAGTTACTGGATTGTTACACATGATATTAAAAAGCACTTGGGCATATCTTTACTTGGGTTTGATTTTTCAACTGAGAAATCTCAACCTGTGCCTCTTCCTTATCAAAGTTCTTGGTATGAAGCTCTGTGTCTATCTGTTGTTAGAGATGAGAAGCTTTCAGTGTTAGTACAGCTTGAGTCCACATCCAAGACTGAGATATGGGTGACAAATAAGATTGATGAGATCACCAAAGATGTGTCCTGGACCAAGCTCTTTGCATTGGATTTGAGCCGTGATCTTAAACTTTCGTATGAAGGAAGTTTCTTTCTAGACGAGGAGAAGAAAGTTGTCATGTGTTGTGATAGATGGGTAGATGACATTGACGATGATAACAACGACATGGTCTACATTGTTGGGGAGGATAATAAGGTGACATCAGTGGAACTTGGACTAGATACATATGATGGATGTTGGCCAGCTTTTCTTTATTATTCTCCAAGTTTGGTTCAAATCAAACGAGATGGATGCAAAAGGAAAAGAGGTGACTAAATTAGCTCTACCTGTAATCTCTTTTTTTTTTGTTGTTGTTGTTTCTTTTGTGTTTCTCTTAGTTTACTTTATCTTGGTCATGTTCTTTTCAATTTTATTCTGGACTGCATATATGCAATGGATGTTGGCCAACTATTCTTGATTATGTTCCAAGTTTTGGTTCAAATCGAGGAAAAGAGGTGACTAAACAAGCTCTACATTAGTCATTTCTCTCTCTTTTTTTTTTCTTTTTCTAAACCTATTGTTGTGTGTTTTCTTTGAATAATCTTTTGAAGTGATATTTTCATTATCAGATGTGTCAAATGCCCAGTGTTCTTTTGATTTAAACACAGTTTTTAAGTTTTTATGATCAAATCATATTTCTCCTAATGTGTAAAGAAGAGAGAAGTAAATCAAACCTCAATTAAGCTACCAAACTGTGAATACTCATAACACACAGTGAATACTCATAAACTGTGAATACTCATAATCAAGCTTAAATACGTGATTTATAAAGTCCCATCGTATGTTGAATACTCATAATCTATCATAACATTTTTTTTTTGATAAAGCAAACCATTATATTTAGAGGTTAAACAGATAACTGAATTTCAAAATCTTTGGATTTCTGTAGAGAAGCCTTATTAGTATTAAAGAATATTTACCCCACCCATCAATAGAAAAAGAAAGGAAAAAGGAGAAAAAGAAAAACCCTAAAATTGATAATGACGATGTCGGAGCTTCCACCGGATTGGGTAGAGGACATACTGTGCCTAGTTCCGGAGACAAATCTGAAATGATTACGAGCTACATGCAAAGGATGGAACCGTTTAATCAAAGATGATAGGAGATTCCAAAAGAAGCATTTTGAGAAAGCCGCGAAGCAATATCGACCTCTCCTATTGAGGAATGACTTGAGGGTTTGTTCATTGAGCGTTAATCTTCCATCTGAAGATGTAAAAATTGAGAAGCTTAGGCTAGTTGATCCACGTTCTATCCATAGTGTCTTCCACTGAGACGGCTTATTGGTATGCACCTCGGAAGACCGATCTACAGTAGTGGTTTGGAACCCATGTACAGGTGAAACCAAGTGGATCCGACCCGGTAATCTTTTCGGGACATACCGCGAAGTTTATATCGGATACTACATAGACAACAACTCCGGCAATAAGAGCTACAAGTTATGGAGCAAAGATGATTTCGGAAAGGGAAAGCAACCTTCATTAATCTACGATTTCGACTCTGATTCATGGAGGATTATCGATGACGATGTCAGTCCAGGCTGGTCGGTACCATACAATGGATGGGCCATATCTTTGCAGGGAGATATTTACTGGATTGGTTCTCGTGAAAGTGACAATGGCTTATATTTACTCACATTTGATTTTTCAACTGAGAAATCTCAACATCTGCCTCTTCCTTATCAACGTTCTTGGTATGCGAATCTGTGTCTATCTGTTGTTATAGATGAGAAGCTTTGCGTGTTAGTAAGTCTCGAGAACACATCCAAGACTGAGATATGGTTGACCAATAAGATTGATGACACCACCAAACCTGTGTCCTGGAGCAAGCTCTTATCATTGGATTTGAGCCCTGAACTTCAGCTTTCGTGTGAAGGAAGCTTCTTTCTAGACGAGGAGAAGAAAATTGTTATCTTTATTGATAGATGGATGGATATCATTGACGACATCACCACTACAGACATGGTATACATTGTTGGGGAGGATAATAAGGTCATATCAGTGAAGTTTGGAGTAGATCCACATAGTGGATGTTGGCCAGCTATTCTTAATTATGTTCCAAGTTTGGTTCAAATCAAGCCGCCAGCTCCAGGCAAAAGGAAAAGAGCTGACTAAATTAGCTATTTAGCTCTGTAATCTCTCTTCTTCTTCTTCTTCTTCTTTTTTTTGTGTGTTTCTCTTAGTTTATCTTGGTCATGTTCTTCAACTGCCCAGTGTTCCTTTGCTTTAAACACAGTATTTAAGTTTTATGATCAAGTTATATGTCTTCTAATGAGTAAAGAAGAGATAAGTATGTTTCAAAATTCAAGATTTTCTAATTCAATGACAAGTGATTCCAACTAGGCCGTCTAATAAGATATTTCACAATATGAGATGAGTGTATGACATAATTTATTCTTACCATCTGCTGCAAAGTCTCAGTAAGCTGATCACACAGAGTCTTTGTGGAAGAGAATTTAGACTCCAAAGCTTGTCATCTAATCATCTTCCTTTTGCCTAACTCTGAGCTTAGCATAGACATGGTCCATTGACTTTTTCAGCTTAGAATTCTACCCCTCGGAAGAATGAATATTGAATGTTGTATGATAATGTTCCACCAATATACATATATTTGAACTTGGCAACATGAGGTCTTGATTCAAATTGCAAGAAGCCTTACTAAAGACTAGTCTCTCCTCAGTATTGAATGTTTTTATCATGCTCTCCAGCCCAGCAAAGTTAATAAACATCTTTCTTTTGTTTCTTTAAATGTATCTTTTTTTGGTACCTTAATTAAGGTTTGAGTCGGTTTACTTTTAAACTAGTTAAACATGTACAAAGCTTTCTCCTTATGCTCTGAGTCTGAGTTTTCATTCTTCTTCCAACTCTTTACCTTAAAACATGCACAAAGCTCTTTCTCCTATATATACTGATGTTTTATCAACATTGCCAAAACACCACTTAGAGTTGCAAAAATATTGGGTCAAAATGCAAAACCCCAAACATAAGATGTTTCACTCATGAAACACTAGTGCAACACTACTGCATTTTCCCCTCATTTCAAATTCTGTATCACTTGTCTGCATAAGAACCTAACAGTTAGCCACAATGTCAGGGTGATCTCATATGGTAAAAGCATTCAAGTACTGTTTGTCCAAAAACTGCTGATCAAATGACTGTGAATTGGATAATGGATACTTGGATAGCATATAGAATGAGACTAAAATAAGAAAAAATATATTATTTTTTTATAGAGAGCAGAAGAATAGAAAAAAAGATTAAAAAAAAAAAAAAAGATAAAAAAAAAGTGTCCTTGTTTTGCTCTAAAACGACCATATTTAATAGCTTCTTATTACCTCTTGCCGCCGATCTCCGTCGAAAAACCCTATGGATGTTACAGATGATTGGGGACGCAAAACCTGCATCTCCTCTCCCGGAGAATACATTGGTCCTTTCTTCTCTAACCCATCAGATTCTCAGCTTCTCTTCTCTTCTCCCTCACTCTCTCCTCCCATTCTTTCTCCTATCCCTCACCTTACTCCCGCGCGTTTTCTCTCCGTCTCCGGCGTCCCTCCGTCCGTTTCTTCCGCAATCGACGCCTCTTTCGATATTCCCAACCCGCACGATGATGTTTCTAGGGTTCTCTCCTACAATCGCCTCCAGTTTCTACCTTGCCCTGATAAAAATTCAGTCTTGGTCTTTTTCCCCACTGGGACTAACCTCGATCAAATTGGGTTCTTGCTGCTTTCTACTGGAGATTCCGGTGGTTTACGGGTTATGGGTTCGGACGAAGGTGACGTCTTTGTGGCAAGAGAGAGATTGTTTTCTCGAATTTTGAAGATATTGGTGCAACCGGTTAGTGATTTGGGAGCTTATAAGTGTTCTTCTTCGATCGAATTGGGATACGTTATGGTTTATTCATTGTTTTCGATTCATTGGTACTGTGTCAAGTATGATGAATCTCAAGGTAGACCGGTTTTGAGATACCTTGGACTTAAGCAGTTTAAGAGATGTTCGATTACGAGTGCTTCTTGGAGTAGTTATCTTCCTGGAGAGTGTTTAGTCTTGTTAGAGAACGGTGACGTCTTTGTGTTTGATTTGAGTCAGAGACATTGTAGATTTAGAGGTTCTAAACTGAAAGTTTCGTGGGAGGGTCAAAAGAAATCGATGAAATTGAGTTGGTTAGGATGTGAATTTGGTTGGAGACTTGAGAGTTTTATCGTTGCTCGATCTGATGCTGTTTTTCTTATCAACAGAAGCTCTGAGAATTGCATTGTAAGATGTTTGATTGAAGTTGAGAGTCTGAATATGGCTGGAACAGAGGAGTTTGTTGGGTTTGCGAAGGCGGGTAGTGATAGTTTTCGGTTTATTCTTGCTTCTCAGAGCTATGTATATCTTTGTGATGAGAGATCAGGAGTACCTTTGTTGAAATGGCAGCATGATGTTGAGAAGCCTTGCTTTATGGATGTTTATAGCTTGTCTGAACTCGGGATTAGTACTATCGAATCAACTACGTTTTGTGTTATGATTGGGTCGTTTTGGAATGCACAATCTCAAATGTTTTGTTATGGACCTTCTCCTTCTGTTGTTGTGAAGGATCTTTCTTCCTTGTATGTATGGGAGCTTCCACATAATCTACTCTTACCGGCTGGAAAGTGTCTCTGCGGAGATTGTGTATTTAGAGAAAGGATTATAATGAAGGAGTCTCTTCCTGAGTGGATTGATTGGCAGAAAAAGAATGTTCTTGTTCTTGGTTTCGGCGTTTTAAACAAGTATCTTCCACTTGGGTCATCAGATCGATCTTCCGGGTTTACTTTGATTCGGTTAACATCCTCAGGGAAGCTTGAAGCAGTCAAGTTCCATGCTTCTCATGATCTTATAAAAAGCTCACATGTAGTAACTCACATAGATTCAGCCTGCAAACCCGAGGAGGTGAACTTATTGTACCTCCCTGACGAGAAACACAAATTACGGAGGCGATTTAAATATCTCGAACTCGACTATCTCTCTGCTCACGTAAAAGGGATGCTCACCGGGTGTTTAGATTCAAAGATGAAGACAAAATCATCAGATTTGCAGAAGAGTAGATCTTTCAGCTTAATCTGCCACGAGGAGTTATGTGAGAAGTTGAAGATTTGCGGATTTGGTAGAGACAGATCTTCGTCTACCATAACTGCAGTGTTTGATCAAATTAATTCGCCAACAAGCGTTTTCGACATTGCATTGATTGAAACCTGGTCAAGCTTACCTGTAGAGCTTTTGTTGCTTGCATTCTCCAACTACCCTGAGCTTGAGGATGTTCTGGTAGACAAGAAGAAACCGTCTCTCGAGTTCTTAGTTGTTCCGGAACTCCCACAGTTACCGCCTTTCTCCTTAAGGAAACCTTCAAGCCGGAGTAGTAAATGGTCAAAGAAAGAGCAACCCGGTGTTGAGCTTGTTGGTCCTGTTCTTCCTCTTCCAGTTCTCATCACACTCCACGAGTTCCGTAACCGATGTCTCAATTCAGAAGAACAAGAGTTCTCGCCCGAAGCAGAATTATCTAATCGATGCAATCAAATCTCCAAAGTCACCCGCGAGCTCGCACACTTAGGTCTAGAGGAGAAAACCATTTCACTTGGTGATGACCGAGACGATAACATGTGGCTTAACAGCGATTCACAGAAAGAAGATAAGGAGTTCATTACTTATTGTCCGAGCACAAAGCCAGCTGACTCAAACAGACAAGGGCAAGAACTCACTACGTTTGTCTCCAGAGTGCGTCGTTTTAAAGACGGTAATGATAATGCTGGAGAAATAACAGGGCTTGAACTTTTCGATGAGATGTCTCCGGTCGAGATTTGCTTCGAGGATCGGATAGTGAATTTCGATACGAAAGCTTTGCTTACATCCAAGACGCTTCTCAATCTATGGCAACAACGATCTTCTTCATATCAAGAGTTTCTTTCTCAGCACCATCTCCGTAAGGGTAAAGACTCTTAAGCCTGTAATTTCTAAGAACTATAATTTTTACCAACCACGTTACTAGACCTTTTTTTTTGTTTTCTATAGTTTTAACCATCCAAAAGCTAACAACGATAGTATATAGTCACAATCGTTATCTTTTTGGTTTGTTGTTGTTCCTTAATTGTATGATTTCTTTCTTTTTTTTACGTCTAATGTTCAATGTTTGTCCCCCACATTTCATTAATCCATTTCTTTGATGCGTAATCTAGCTTAATTTAAAAATGTATCCTTACGTTAAAAATCTATCCGATTTTGCTGTAACCCGAACCATTCATTTACACATCTCTCCATAGCTATAAAAGAGAGCAACTGATCAAACAAAATTTGCATTAGTTACAACAAAACTTTAGTGTGATCCACATCATACAACAATTCCGCATCTTTGTTAGTTAGCTAGTCTTATATGAACTAAAAAAAATCACAACTGTTAAAACTTAAAAGAAAAAAATGTATCGACATGGATTTTGTTGCATAATCTCATGTGTTACCAAAAAAAAAAAAATAGAGAGTTCGTGATACAGGCACGGAATCACTCCTAAGCCGAGATCAATCCGATGATCAAGAGATTCCAAAACCTAGACTTGCAGAAGGTGGAAATGATGGTAGAGATGGGGTGATGGGTTGATTGACTCTCTCAATCGAGTGTTGATTGGCTCTCTCAATCTAGTGATCAAACCAACTACTTGAATCACACAAATAGTTAAATCCGAGGTTGTCTTAAGAACAAGGCGTATCGCACACAATATTCAAAAGAGATGGACAATTCTTCAAAGACACACTTTGGAAGAAAAACGAAATACTTTGTATTAATTTGATTGAAAGGTGCTTTACAAAGGAGAAAGAGCTGAGCTTATAAAGAGCTCGAAACTAGGGAACTTCTAAAGTTCTACAAAGGAAACAAATCACAAAATTAAAGGAAAAATGAGCCATTGTTCATAATTGGCGAAATCTGTCCAAATGAGGCAAATTGTGAGATTTCTTGATTCTTGATAGCTTGGGTGCGAAGGATTGGTGCCTAAGAACGTCCAAGTGCATTGCATCAGCCTTCAATTCGTGCCTAGACAGTTGGAGGAAAATTCCTTGTGAATTAAATTCACATGGTTCCGAATAAGGCAACTCGGGTCTCGCATAAAGTAACTTGATTCTTGAGATGATCCAGATGATGCTCTGCGTTTTGACTGAGGTAGAGGAGTATTGGAGAGTCTCTGGTTGGTTTAGAATGTCTCCAGGTCGCCAAATATGTGATTGAAGACTCCCAAATCCGCAAGACTCCATATAAGGCAAGTCTAGAGTGTTCCGGTTTAGAAATTGAATAACTTCCTCATCTGATATCGGTTTGGTACGAATCCAATTTCCTGAGCTTCTATGACGAGTAAATAATACATACCAAGTTGGTTTGTAACGTAATTCCTTGTGGTTCGGCTGTAATCCTCCAAATAGTGCAGGTAAGTCCGAACCGGGTGAGTTCAGATTCACCTGACTTGTAAAAATCATATCTTCTGTTTCTAAGAATCTCTTTACCTGATTCCAACTCTCAGAGCTTCCATTTTGAGTCAAGCTTCCATAGCAGGTCTCCTCTTTGCTTGATTCCTCTTGGTCTGGCCGAAATCCACCTTTTAATGTACATCGGTCCAAATCCGGTATGTTAGAATTCAGCTGACTTGTAAAATTAATACCTCCTTCATCTGAACTGATAATTGGTTGATTCCACTTCGAGGTGCTCTCTAGATGAGATGAGAAAGTAATGCAAGTGGTGGTTAAGCTGGAACAATTGGCCTTGGGCTCTTGTGCACCAACAAGTTGCTGCCTCGTTAAAACTTTACCGGGAAAACTCATTGGGATAAAACCAAAGTGAAGGAAAAAGAGTACAGTCCTTGAAGATGTCTTTATCCATCTCATCATGACCTGAGGAACTCCAATATTGGTTCTTGGTTCGAGTTCTTTCTTTACTTGAGACTGGTTTGGTCCTTTTAGTGTTGATTTGCTCTCCTCGATCTCGTCGGTTTGTCTTTGCTCCATGTAATTTCTCTTATGGTTGGTGCTAGGTTTGATGACCGTTCGTTAAAAGAGTCTGGTATTAAGCTGTTTCTACTTTGGGAAGAAACAAACAAAAAAACTCTTTTTTTATTTTCTCTTTTTCTTCTCTTTTGAAAGTCGTAAGATGGATCCTAACCCAAACGGAGATGGACCCCCGATCACCGGAGTAATCCTAAAACTTCCTCTTCCGCTTTCATTCTTCCCGGCGTGTTTTTGTGGCCTGAACTGATACGAGCTGCAGCAGAGAGAGGAAGAAGAAGAAGAAGAAGAAGGAGGAGGAGGAGGCATATGAGATGACTGATTTGACCCTGGACGTGGGACTCCATGTCTCTGTGAGCTATGCTTGTTAATATCCCTAAGCATCGCCCTCTTCGAATTCGCCACTGATCCTGTGGAATTGCTTCTTGTTAAACGAGGAAACGAACATATCAGACTCTTCTTTATATCGCAGTTAAGGCTTGAGCTTCTCTTGAAACTCCAAAACGACTTTGATGATTTCTCTGCCTCTGAATCCGAATTTGCACCGCCCCCTCGACTGTTTCCGTTTCCCCGAGTTTCTTTCTCGCTGTGTTTTCTCGAATGTTCAGGCAATGGCAAAGGTTGAGGAGGAAGAGAGGAGGAGGAGGTTAAGGAAGGAGCGGAGACGATAGGAGGGAGCTCGTATTTGTAGAGACGTTTTGGCCTGGCGGATGTAGCAGTTACTTGGAAAGGAAGAACCGGGAGGATCATGCCGTCTGCAAAGATCTCGTCGGCTGGTGAGGAATCTTCAGGGTCGAAGTTTCTGGAGATGTGGAACTCGAAATCTGAGTTTGATGAATCTAAAAGAGTTGTGTCTCTTCGAACCGGGCCTGATGGTTGTTGTTCCATAGGAGGAACTTTATCAGATTGGCCTAGATCACCAGCAAATGAAATCCGCTGGTGGTTTGACTCAGTGCAGATCATGACGGTCCGTTGTTGCTGGAGTTTTCAAAACAAATTAGTGAAACTAACAAGAAACAGAGAAATGATGTGTAAACGAACATTAACCTTTGTTTGGTAGAAAGATGAAACTCTGCTCAGAGACTTTTTTTTGCAGGGACTGTGCCAAAGAAAGAAAGTACCAAACTTGGTGAGCAACGATCAACACAGAGACCCTTAATATAGCGGGTAAAAAGTTAGTTAAAGCGTGAATACGGGAGATGTAAATGAATCAAAGCTTCCATGAGAAAATGATGAAGGAAAGATTTAGGGGATCATGATGTTTGGAAAATATTTGAGATGAAACTCTTATGGATTAAAATAATGGATGTGGTGTACCACTACTACAGGAATAAGGAAACAATGGCTGAACATAATATCTAATTAGATTTCAAGAGTTTGAATAAATTACGTTACCTCTACTTTAAAGCATCCAAAGGACTCTTTACCTAGTAGCCTCACCGGCTGGTTACTTCTAAATGTGAGCCACATTGAAGTGTTACAATGAGAAATCTTATGAGCTTGATCATGGCTCCCAACTGTGACCTGGTCTGGATACTCTATAAAACAGATGGTTAACTGCAGAAAAGTTCTTAACCGTGAAGCACAAAAGCGCAAGAACAAGAAGCTTTCTGAAGATTATTCAGATCATCCATGCATTATCTTACAGAACAGTAACTAGATTGTTTTTTTTTCTTTTCCATACAACAGTCAACAATGGAACAACAAATCAATATGTAATTGCAGAAAGTAGCAAGTGTCCCAGCTCAGGTGTTCAATAAATGGAACTGTGCTTGGAAATGGTGAGAAGTTGTTGTAAAAATGGAAGCTTGGTCTGACCCTGCAAACTTGTCAAGATATATAACACCACAATAAATTTGTTGCTCAGCAAATTCATGACACAAAAATGCTCAAGAACCAAAAAAAGCTTTAATACAAACAACAGGATCAGATTTTTCATATAATCTTAGCAAGATACTAAATTTAAGTTACTCCTGAGCTGCTAATAGTAGGCAACAAAAAATATTAAAATAGGGAACAAAGATGTAAGAAAGTTGCAGAGAGAGCTGCTGCATTATTGATAACCAAAAAAAAAAAACAGCTGGAGATTCCATTGCCATGGAGATTACAATTAGCTTTGGTAATGAAAAAACTCCCAAGTTGTCTCTTTTACAACAAAGAAAAAAATAAGAAAATTAAGAAACCAAAGTACAAATTGGCTTCATTCACTAAAACTGGGCACATTGCTACATTTTTTGTCTTACTTTTTACAACGAAATTGAAAAATATTTCAAAAGTAGAAAAAACAAAGTTGATACATTGTTCTTGGGATAGAATAGAAGAAGCTGACCCCAAATTGATTCATGTTTCTACAGACTCAGGGACCTCGTAAGAGTCTGCTGTTACTTCTTCTGCTAACCACAATCCGGGAAATAGAGTCTGCAACAAAATTCAAATTCAAAATCAAGCAACAAAGAATCAATGGTAGACTCAATTGTGCCATTAGAGAACGAAGCTTACATTCAATTGCTTCTGAACGAGTCTTGGTCTCTTCTTTGGTCTTCTGGGAGGTCTTTTACCAATTAGGGCTGAGAAATCTTCTTCGATTTCTTCTCTCAACAAAGAAACAGAGAATTTAACTTTGTCATTCTTGCTCTGTGAATCTCCATCACCATCTTCATTACCTCTCTTCACCCCACCAATTTCATGTCTTCTCGACTCGATGATCTTCGTTGATTCATCTCCCGGTTCGTTACACGCAGCTCTTCTCGTTCTCAGATTCCACGGACGAGCTGCAACAACAACATCGCCGTTTCTTTCTTCACCTCCATTTCCCAAAACGGAGAGCTTAGGTTTCCCATCGTACATGAGATCGAGCCTGAGCTTTCCGTCTCCAGAGCCAAGCTCTTTTACCACTCCTCCGTTGTGAGATCTATGATCGGGAGAAGGAGATGAAGAAGAAGAAGGAGATCGGTGGTGAGGAAGCTTGACGCAGCGGAGGAATCTCTGCTGGCCCCATCGGAGATAAGGTAAGTCGAAGTTATGGAGGCGTTTGGATCTCTCCGGTGGAGGAGGAGGAGGAGGTAGCTCCATTGATTGATGATTTTTGTTTCTCTCCGCCGTGGGAAGATTCCTTTCTTTTTTTTTGGTTTTTTTTTTTAGAATTTTGTTGAGCTTCTCTTGCCTTTGGAGCAAGTTCAAAGTTTTTTTTTGTTTGGTTTTGGTTTTTGAGTATTTATTCTCAGGAAATTTTATATTTATTTTCTGTTCGAATTATTCGGAAAGAGAGAGAGTTAGGGACGCGATTGTAACGTTGTACTCGTTTCTTTTCCGACCCGTCTAAAATCAGCTTCTTCACAACTTTGTTATAAAATACACTACTTTCAAAATTAGCGCAATTTTTTTTTTAAACTAGACTAAAAACTCATATTTTATTACATAATTCTTGTCCAAAAACATTACCAATTACATAATTCTTGTCGAAAAAAATACCATTTAAAAATTTGTCTCTAGACATTTTGGTTTCGTTTTAGAAATGTAGTTAAAAGGCACTTTTTATGAACGACATAGTAAATACTTTATTAAGATTTCAGATTTATTTAACCTTCAACTAATTAAATTTTTTAAGTTTTTGAAGGAATTTCTTTTCAACTAGGAGTAATATACTTTGGAACGAACTTATTATTGATTATATTTTGATCTTCTTCTGCTTTTTCTTTTCATTACAAAATTTATAATGATGGTTTACGTTACGTGTAAGAAAAACAGTGTTAGAAAGCTTGCTTGTGAGGATTCCGTCGTCGACGTTTTGCCGTTACTCTGCCCGCTCTCCTGTTCGACTAATTTTGCCGTCTTTCAAATGTAGTTTGATTCTCTAAGAGTAATGAAAAAAAACAACCTAATAACATACTCTGATAAATTTTGCCTCGTGAAAATTTAAAAATTAGCAAGTATTTATAACGATAAAATAAAGGGAAATCCAAGTTTTACATTAAAAATTGTAACAATTTACACTCTTCAAAGAAGAAGTCTCAGCTTATGCAAAGAAAAAAAAAACAAATAGCGGATAATGTGGAAGAAAAAAAGGAGTATTGGCTTTGCCCAAGCGAAAATGTCTGGTAACCTAAATAAGACTTCAAAATCTTAATATCTCAGAGACTATACACATAAAAATCTATCAACGGGCTTTTTGTTATAAATCTTCTTCACATTGTAGTGGCATAAACAGAAAAGTAAAACAAAAAAAAAGAAAAGAGTGAAAAATGAGTGAAACCTTCTCACATTGTTTTCAGGATGAGGTTGAGCAGTCGGGGGCGGTTGTCTCGGACTTGATCACACAGGTGTTGTAAGAACCGCAGCTACCACATTTATGGTACAACCAATGGAACCGCGTTGTTCCTTTGCGTTCACAGTCATTACATAGGATTTCCTGAAAATTTGTGTGTGTCATCGAGTGATAAGAGTAAAAGAATCAATCATGCAACATCAGTTTTAGTGTTTCTCACCTGACAACGATTTTTGTATTCTTCTGGAAGTTCTTCTGCAGCTAACAAAGCATCGAGCATACCGAAATAAACCTGTGGAGTTTGCATACGAAACGAAGGGGAAAAGGTTTAAGTGAATGATATTTGCAATTATAAGATTTGCAGATTACGCGACGAGGATCAGCTTACCGCCATATCTCCTAATGATTTTCCACATATAGGACATGTGTAGTGGCTGCAAGTGTAAGCCTGAAAGACCAGAGTAACAGCAAGTGTTTAGATTTAAGGCGATAAAAGCGAACTTAAGATTTTTGAGAGAAAGAGAGATTTGCAAACCTGGAAGCAAGCTGAGTGCATGTAGTGACCACAAGGTAAGGCTCTAACAGCTTCACTCGATGTGAAAAGAAATTCACAGCAGATGGGGCAATTTGTCTCAAGGCTCTTCTCGAGGCACTTGTGGTTTACTAATTTCATACCCAGGCAACAGTTACATGTCATACAATGGAAAAAATCAATTCCCAGTCCCTCCCCGACCCGGCAAAGGTTGCAGAATGGACAGTGGTAAACAGCCCTGAAAGCAGATAACAGTTTTTGAAGGTTAGAATAGCTTCTCAAGTTTTCTTTTTGATAGTGGTAAATTGATTCATTTATATGCATCAAACTGTTGGGTTTCGCTTACCTTTCATCATCAAAAAGTTTGCAGATACTGCAATAGTGCTTCGCCATTGGGAATCCGTCGCATGAAGGCGTTGTGCAGATGGGGCCTACAGGTTGCACCTTGAGGCAGCGCATGCAGAGCATTTCCGTCACCAATTTTCTGTAAAATGTTTCAAATATAAAATCATATCACTGAGAGGGAAAAAAAAAAGGAGTTTCAATTATAAGTAGGGGAGATTGGCCTAAGATCTTACCTATCCATGGAGTGGTCGCTTACTTTGTCATGGCAAAACCTACAAGTGAACAACTGGTCACAACAAACAGCCCGGAGCTTGCAGTTACGCTTGTAATGCTCACATCCATATATCTGCTTCTCGAGATCTCGAAAAGACGGGGAACATCCAAGTTCAACATCACCATTCAATGCAGTTTCTGTTTCCTTGGGTAACTTTTGCTGAGCCGCTATCCATCGACTGATCAAAGCACCAACAGCCGATATTTAAAATGAATGTTATTCTAGAACAAAAAGGGTCCGGGTATGCATGAAAATGTAAAGGATCCATGTAGGGAAATAGTGAAAGAAATCTGACCTGGTCCTCCAGTTTTGTACGAGATAATCTTTTCTCCTTGGATCAAGTGTTGAGTCCTGATAAACCTTCCTGATTTCAGCCTCTAGTTCGTTCTGATTCATGCGAAAAATATCTTTCCACCCCGGCTTAAAGAGTTCACCACACTGGTCTACTATCTCTTGATGCTCATTATCTATATGGAAAATAAACTTGACATAAGCAAAACAAACTTAGCACAGAGAAACTACAGTAGCCAGCCAAAGTATGAGTTACGAGGTCGAAAGCAGAAACATCTAAGTTGGTGAAAAGTAGTTAGGCAAGTGCTTTTACCTTTCTGTGGACTAGGTTTGGATGCTTCTGTTGAGGATGAGTCGGGTGACCCTTTCCAGCATTCATTGAGCCATTCATCAAACATAGTGTTCTTGGTTGCCTGCTTCCAGGTATCCATCATTCTGTTCTGCTCATCTTCAGAAAGGGCAGATGTCACCCATGGTAGCATAGACTGAAGAACTTCAGCACCCGTCGTTCCGATTATACGACCCACAATTTTGTCTTGCTCTTGAATGGAGAAGTGTTTGTCAAATAGAGGCCAGAGCTCCAGTTCCTCCAAGAAAATATGCTGGTCCAATGTGATTTTAATGGATTTGCACATCCCTTGAAGCTTTGTAGCCAGTTCGTTGTACTTCTTCTTGCAGTCACTGTTATCAATATCAGTCTGAACAGTGTCAACTTGAGCTATGTCCCCCGTCATAGAATCACTCTGTAACTTCTCATGAAGAACTGAAAGTTCAGTAAGAACACTATAAATATCTCCAAACAACTTCTCTTCCTGTTTATGGTCGAGCGTGTAAGAGTGACTGACATTGTGAAGCGTCTCCTTCGATTCAAGAGCTGGAAATAGGATATCATCTTCTGCATTACTATGAGCCTTGTAGAAACCCCAGAGTAGGTGAAACCGACCGATGAATTGACGAATAAATGTTCCATCGCAATCGATAAGCTTTCCAGATTCAACATCAAGAAACTCCAGATCTTTGCTTATGGCCTTGTGAAACTTGAATATTGTAGCAACCGGCCGCTCAGCATGTCCATTACCAAGGCTGTTGCTATCTATTTCCCAAACAAAGAGGCTGGAATTAAGAGCGGGCGCAGCAGAGTTTAGCGAAGAAGATCTCATAGCTTTAGCTGCTGGAAGAGAACCAAGTCCAAGACAATTACTGTTAACCCCGAGATCTGGAACACAGCATGACCTACCATTTCCAGATGGCTTGCACCCATTTGCGACTTCTGATGAGTGAGGGGTGGCCTTCTTTTCACAAGACGATACAGCAGTTTGCTTAGCTGGTCTTTTATCCTGATGTTGGCAACACGATTCTATACTCTTACTCGCACATGGCACAGACACACAAGCATGACATGACTGAAGGTTAACTTCTTCAATGTTACTTAGTGTTTTAGCAGGACATAAACCATTCCCGTTTGGAGACAAGCATTCCCCAGCTTTGCGTCCTTTGCATGCCCAACCCGAGAAAAGAGTAACTAGAGCAACATCCGATTTAGGAGCTGAGGCCACAAGGAATCCATGTAATCATGCAAGATTGTGAGTAGCTAATAATTTCGAATAAAGGTTAAGTTTCATAAAAAATGCAATGCAGTAGAATGTACCTCCAGCTTGCAAGTTCTTCAGAAAATTCTTAGCTTCATCTTCTGTTAAAGATGCTGCCAACCATGGCAAAACTCGTTCAATTAATCTCAAGGGCATTATACACAGGCTTTGGTAAAGGAGTTCTTGTTGTCTTTTTAAGCTGAAGTTCTTTCGTGCAAGGGGTAGCACCTGCAAACATGATGAAGTTAGTTGGAATCCTAAATTGGCATCTTGGATCTTCATATCATATGGCATCAGCTGATCTTATGCCGAACTTTCATAGTTTCACCTGTTTACAAAATCAAATGTCATAGAACTTAAAGCAAAAATTCACCTGAATTTCCTCATTGTGGAAGTGTCGTTGAATAGTTTCCATTATTTGATCAGCATGTGAGCACAGCTTGGTGTAAAATTCAGCAGCGGAAGTAGAACAGGCTCCAGCACTCTTGATATTTTCAATTAAGCATCGAAACTCGTTAAACTGATTTTCTTCTTCGTCGTGCTCCTCTGAAAATGAAAACTCCCCATCTACTGCTGGAAAAATGATCTTGTCCTCAGCAAGACTGCAACGACAAAAAAAATATATCATCTCAGAAATAGACCCATGCCACTTTAATCTCTTTCAAAAGATTAAAAAAATTATATATTGATATGAAAATTTGACAAAACTCCATTTAGAATAATAATAATCGCATGCAGAAACGTGCTTAAGCATGAGAAGAGCAAAGATGAACACCATCCACATAACTTGACAGGAAAACACATCATCAGTTGGCAAACCTGTTTAAGGGACCATTAACATCAACTTTCAAATAAATTCTAGTTATTTACCTCAATCAATCGCAATATAGAACAGTCTCAGAAAAGATAGCCAATACACAATAGCATTAGAAAAACTGAAAATATTCTCTTTTCATTTAAATAAAAGGATGCAACAAGTACCTGTGGAAAATGCACACTTCAGCAATATATTGTAAGCGTTCATCAAATGCAGACAAATCCGAAAAATCTCCAGACAGTTGAATCTTCCTAGCCTCATCAGCTATTTCTTTCATCTCTTTGTTAATTGACTTGTGCCAAAGCTTGATCTCATCAATTGGGAGCATCTGAGCATCAGAAGAATCATACTTGGTAAGCTCTGGGTACTTTCTCTTCCCGGCCTTGGACCCCTCACATGCGCACTGCGCTCTACTTGTTTTACAAGGAAGCATGCTGCTAGAAGAATCTAGACAGCACTGGAACGAAGAGTCTTCTATGCGACAAGAAGCCGCAGTATCGCTTTTCCCTCCCAACCAGGTGAATATAACCTTCAAGAGGAAAAATTATCAATCAACAACAAGCCAAGTCTTTCAACTTTTACAGCTGAATCTTAACTCAAAACTTACCTGCTGAAGGAGCTTCTCGCCTGGAACTATCTTTCTTAAGCATGTCTGCATCTCCTTGCTTTCTTCTATTGAAATGGAGGACGAAATCCATGGAAGGAACACGGCAAGCATATTCACAGGAATGCTGCAGAGAAACCGCCAGACTATGTAAGCTTGCTCCTCATACTTGAATTTCTCAATAAGTAAGGGGAACACCTGTAGGAAAGCAAAGAAAAACTAAGTTTAATAAAGACCAATGCGTAATCCTAAGTAATGGTTCTGTGCTGTGAAGGCAAACAAGAGTATCAATACCTGTTTCTGTTCTTTAGCCAAGTGCTGGCTAACAGATGTTTGAACTGCTCCAGTACAACGAGCCAACTCCCTTCGGTAACTTTCATCAGTTTCCGAGGCAGTATTCAGCAACTCAAAGAGATGATCGAAAAGAGTGCTTTCACCCTTGTGTTCAAGAGAATATGTCGGCGCTACGTTCTTCACGCGTATGTCAAGAGCTGAAAAAATTACCTACATCCACAGATTTGCAACCGCCAAAAATCTCCAAAAATCAGTAAGAGACAAACTAAAATAAATTTAGACAAATTTGCAGCTATATTGCAGAAGTCTTCAAGCATCAACCAAAAGAAACCTTAGCATCGTTTCTTATACAGATTCTATGTGGCAACCAAAACTATATGCCGATTGAGTCATCCATAGGTAAAATATCAAATGTCTTCAACAGTGAGTTCAAAATCCAAGCAATAACAGTTTCCAAATTGTGATTTTCGCAGTTTCCAGGAAATGAAGAGAAAATTGAATAGAATAAGGCCAAGTTTTCGCATTACCTCGTCCTCGGCATTGCAGTGATGCTTATAGATCGATCTCAAGAACCGGTACCGTTCCCGGAGCAGCCGGAGATCGACATGGTGACCAGTAGCAAACTGCAGAGCCAATCTATGAAGAGCTTCGAGCTCACTACATACTGCCTTATGAAAGAACAAGAAAATCAGGATCGGAGAAATCTCTTCCGCGTCCTCCGAGCGTGCCGAGAACGAATTCGCCACAGGCGAACGAGAAGAAGAAGAAGAAGGCACAGAACTCGTAAGGACCGTTGTTGAGGAAGAGGCCACTCCTCTGCCGCCTCTCGCCGCCTCAAAATCTGGCAACGGCGTCGCCATTTTCTTCAAAGCTTATCTCCGTATTCGTCTCTAAACAATTCAGCTAGAAATATTTACCACTCTTCTTCCCTGTGCTTCCTCCAGGACCCCCAATTTTCAAATCTGAGCTCGCTTCACCATAGAAATTATCTGGTTTTCTTCCTGTGATGTGTGGTGCTGTTCAACGGAGACGATGAGAACGAAAAAGAAAGAAAGGTCGAGGCGTTGTCTGATATCGATTTTGATTTTGCTTTTGCTTTCTTTTTTTTTTCTTTTTTCGTTTTATTATGGTTTATCTGGAAATTTTGTTTTTTTAACTGTTATTATTATAATATACAACCTTCTAAATTTCTATACAAATTAAATAAAATGAAAAAGGTTGCTTGGGGATTGGATGGGTGTTTGTATACAAGGTTTTGTAGCACGTGGCCATTCCCATCGCCACGTCGGATGCTGATGCAACCAACCCAGGTTGGCACGTGACCGTTTGCATCATGACACGTGCGAGCGTACCTACGAACGCAATGGTCCGCGAGACAGGGACTCGACTTCTCGGAGAAAAGGGCCTTCATGACTAAGGGTAAAAAAGGTATTTCCTTATGCTTATGTGGAAGTCATTACTCGGCTTTGTTCAAATAAATTTGATAATTTCGACCTTTTATTTGTTTTGCTATTTATATAGTTATATGTTTGAGGTTAGCTTTTTTTTTTTTTGTTAAATTTTCTGGTTGTATTACTTTACTTTAAGTAGCTGATTATATATTAACAGAGAAAAAAAAACAATATAAAAAAGTTGTCAAAACAACAGAGACTTTTGGATTTTTGACCCCGAAAGGTTAGTAGATTGATTACACATCGATCACAATAAGAGAGTTCTTTGAGGTTAGCTTTTGAAGCGAGCACTTTCAAAAGATAAAAGATGAATTAGGCTTTGAGGCTTGTTATAAAGTATAATTAAGACAGATTCGTATTTTCTTAGAAACCTGTTTAAAATATTTAGGAATGACAGAGATGAGATGTAGCACCCGTTCGTAATCTAAAGGAGCCAACTAGCTAATTACAGCTTCTTAAGTTCTGATTAAATTATTGCTTCACGGTTATGCTTAAATTAATATATGCAGTTAAGGTTTGAATTTTTTTTAATTGCGTTGCATGTGTTTGAAAATTTTACTAGATTGCGTGTGATTAATTTTGTGCCATAACTAGGAACACTTATATTTCAAACTAGTACTAGTGAAAAAAAAAAAACATAAGAGATAATTCTTTCCGGACTCGTGAAAAAAATCAACAAATAATATCGATCCTTCATAGTAGTGGTTATTTTATTAATCTATTTACATATTGTCTAGTTTTTGGTACAACAAACAAGTTTAAATTCAAATTTAAAGTTTGAAGTTAAGCTATGCACAATATTTGGTACAACGTTTCTACAACCAATTAAGATATTAAATTTGTAATGAAGTATATCAAAACGTCCAATTATAATGATTTAAGATGTAAATAGTTAGATCAGTTCGTTCACATATTTTTCTATACAAAATACTGTTTTCTTAAAAAAAATCTATACAAAATACTTAAACATGAAACTAACCTTTCGGGGTCAAAAATCCGACTAACCAAAAATACTAAACTAAAACAAGTATATTGTTAGTTGATTTATAATTTATAAAAAATGGTGTAAGAAGCGGTCTATGCTTAAAATCTCAACATAAATTATTATATATGTATAAATGATATTAGACCAATGATTTGTATCAATCAAAGTAGTTGTTGATACATGTAATATATCTTATAGTCACCGGTATAAAAAATATATAATAAATGTTCTTTTCTTGCTAAATTTTAAAAATAATTAATAATGTAATTGACTATATATTTTTAATGTGTATATATAATTAACAAAATCGATTGATCAAGTAGAGAATGGTGAAAAAGATGGGTTAAAAAGAGAAAGGAAGTGGTGAAAAGTAAAGACACAAGAGGGACGTGTGGGAAGTGTGGCGACAATCGTGTAGCAACAAGTTCCACTCGCGCTCTCTTCTCCACAACACATTCCTCTTTTTTTTTGTTCTCTTTCAACCAAATAAGAAAAATACCATTTATTATGGGACCATTTTAATAAGTCTTCATTATTCTCTTCCTCGTTTTCAAAACAACCTAATTATTTTGTAAGTAGAATAATTCACCGTTCTTGACTAGTATAAGAAAGGAAAAAAAAAAAAAAGACTAGTCAAAGTTATGTAAGCATTTAAACTCTATTACACGTAATTTTCTATGACGATCTTTAACCAATTAGAGTATATTGATAAGAAATTAGTAAATAATATTTACTTTCTTAATTATGTAAATAATCATTTATAGTTTTTTTTTTAATCCTCTAGGATCATAGATGGTGGGATTTATTTATTTTCTCCTTCCCCAAATAATATAGACATAGAGGCACCTACAAACCCCTAATTATGGTCGTAGGGCTTAATGATTAAAACGGGTCTATAACTTAAGAGCATATACGAATTCATTTATTTTTATTTGATTGATTGGTTTAATAGTATATACTAGTTGGTTTTTGTTCCGAATTTTGTGGAATCATAATTCATAAGTATCGTGCAAGTGTATAATATGCAATGGGTTGGCTTTTATGATCCATCACTGATCCATCTCTTTTCATTCATCCTTTTTTCTTCCTCTTCTTTTTTTCCTTTTCATCAAAGGATAATGTCTATTTTTTGTTAGAGAGAAAAAAATGTTTTGTGTTTTTTTTTTGTTGTCTCCTCCTTTAAACGTATCCTTAGAATCATAGCTTATCAACTCTCTGTATTTAACTGTTCGTTTAGATTTTACTATTAAGAAACTCAACATTTTCCATTGAAAATAACTTTACTTACGAGTCTTTTAATAGTGTTTTACCACATATATATATACACGGAAGTTGTGATACTTAAGATAAAATATACTATATAGAATAACTTTACATACACTACGATACAAATTAGGTTGGGTCTATATAATTTAAATACTAAATGATCATGAACATGAATAAATAAGCATTTACTGTTTGTTTTTAATCTTTTTTAAAAAAATCTAAGCACCATAATTCGAAATTCATGTGCTTGCATGGTTTTTGGTATTTTTGCATCAACAGAAATCAAATCAACATAAAATAGGCAATGTTCTAGTTTAATAGTATGTATTAGTATTATCAAATCGTAGTTTGCCTGAATTGAATTCGGTCTCCAGTTTATATATGAATGTAAATATGTATAAGTAATTGATAAAAAGAAGTAAGTAAAACAAACAAAAAAGGACAATGAGCATCTGGATCACAACGAATTTATAAGTTTACTCATGAGATTTTTTTCTTATGAAACATTATTATATAATTATTTTATAACGTGATTTTTAAATTACACTTTCTGAGACATATTGATCTGATTGGTACATCTTTAAAACCAATCCCGACCAAGCCCGTCATCATTGATATGTGTCTTGTTCTTAGTTGGATAAAAACAAAGTCGTGTCCTCTGGAATATCTCTTTGTTTGCTTATCCCCTTTAAAATAATCAAATAAACACATAAAATTGGCCAAATAGTTTTCAATACTCAGATTGCACTAACAAAGATAAGACATTATATCTCATGTGGAGATCAATGCATAACGCATTACCAGTAATGCACAACCCACATAAAAAAAAATTCACTGCTGATGTAACTTATATCCAAAACAAATTATAAGAACAATCAACAAACAATTCACTTTTAGTAGGCTAAAATAGTGAGTTTTCCAGAAAATTTTGAGAAGATACGCAGATTAGATTCCATGTAAAAAACTATATATTTAATACAGAGGGAATATATCTTAAATGGCAACTTCATGAATTCGATACGATTCAAAAATTGACACAGAGGGTCATGCAATAGATTATCAAAGCAAAAAAAATAAAACAACACACAATTTGTAATACTTTACCATCAATATAAATTTATTTCTATTTCTGCCGCTGTGAACTTTTACTATTATCAATCTAGAATACTGTTACAACTATTATCAATTCGGGTTAGAATTAACTACATTAAGTTCCCACATATTTAACGATATCTATTGAGTTGTGCAATCTAATATATAGTTAAAAATATGGGAACTTAATGTAGTTAATTCTAACCCGAATTGATAATAGTTGTAACAGTATTAACAAATGGTTAAGTTGACCATCTTACTATATATTCATAAGATTACCAACGTCCATGTCTAGTTCCAATGAACCAATGTGATATTGTATAGAAAAGAATAAACGTTGAAAATAAACGCAGATTAGATTCCATGTTTTCAGTGTATTAGAATATATAGTACGTACGTACGTACGTTAACTATACATTAGAAACGTTCCATGCCGTATTTTCATATTGGAATCTCCATGTTTATAACTATTTTGGCTCTTTACAATTATACTAACTTTGTCAACTGTTCATTTCGTATGACCCGTACCTTTAAAAAATTAGATACGTAAACAAATTGCTCTCTTTTTAGGAGAAAATAAAGATTTTTTAATTTTCCAAACCGCACTTCGACTTCAACTTTATTTTTAGCCTTGTGAAAACGACAAAACCTTAATAGGTCCATGAAAGCGAGAGCGGCTGTCAATTCCTCATTTACGTTAATTCATTAATATATATCTATATATATATATATATTTTTTTTTTTTTTTGATAAAGTAATTCATTAATAATTGTTGTATCTTTTTTTAAAGTTAAACATAGTTTATTTAAATTTTCATAAAAAACATATTGTTTATGAGAAAAAAAAGACGTGATTGTTGATTTGTTGGTCTACTACGTTTAAGAATATACCAAATGTAAAAGAAAAGTTTTGGTTAAAATTAGAAAGGGCGGTAGTTAGGAAATATTCGGAGGTTGGGGAAAAAAGATGAAATATTCGGAGGTTTTGGATATGTAGAGCCCCAGCATGGTGTGTTAGTTAGGTCGAACTATATATAATTATATTTTAATTAAATTTTGTTATATGAACTTTAACATTAGAAAACAAAGTTGATGTTTAAGTTTACAGCCAAATGTCAAACGTATAATATTATATAGCTGCATATAGAAAGATATAGCCAGAATCGTGTCCCCTTTATGTTTGACGATGTATTTTTTTATATTTTCCCCTGATGAGGTATAATAGTATTTGGGACCTTAAGTTAAAATAAATTTTAGAATTTTCAAATCTTGAACATATATATTCTTAAGACTAATTTGTAAAGTCCTGCTATTTTGTCCTTATCCATGTTCAAGCTTACTACTAATGCCTTAATTTATTTGTTCTAAGCCTAACTTAATTGTGGACTGCTTAATATTTCAATATTTACCATCAAACAAAGAGCACACTTTTAGAGATATGAGTATTCGATTATGAACAGTGGACTAGTCTACTAGATAGTCTTATAATATATGGAAATGAATACATATACTGACTGAAAATATTTATCCTCATTCTTAATGAAAATTTTCTATATTCTTTGTTTCTACTAAATTATTGTTTCTATAATTTGTTATTGTTATTTGGCCCAACAAAATATGAGAGGCCCACTTATTTCCCGCGAAAGCCCAAAAAACATTTCTCCTTCTTCCTCCGTTCCGTTCAACTCTCAGGATTCATGATTGTGAAAATCGCGATCACCGGCGTGAAAAACCCTCGCATCAGATCTCCGATTCAAGACTATGTCGATCATGAATCGTTTCAGCTTCTTTTCATAGCTCAACTCCATTTGTATCCTTCTCTCTCTGATTTTTTTCTCTTCTTCAATGGCGTCTTCCAATTCGCTGATGGACAGCTTATTCCAGCGAAGCCTCGAAGATCTAATCAAAGGTATACGTCTCCAGCTACTCGGAGAATCCTCTTTCATTTCTAAATCCCTAGAAGAAATCCGCCGCGAAATCAAATTGACGGATCTCTCCACGAAATCCATCGCGCTACAGAAACTCTCCTACCTCGCCGCACTCCACGGCGTCGATATGTCTTGGGCAGCGTTTCACGCCGTCGAGGTCATGTCTTCGTCTCGATTTTCGGATAAGAGGATCGGTTACCACGCCATTGCTCAGTCGTTCAACGATCAGACGCCGGTTCTGCTTCTGATCACAAACCAGCTCCGGAAGGATTTGAATAGTTCGAACGTATACGAGGTGAGTCTAGCTCTTGAATGTTTATCTAGGATTGGAACTGAGGATCTAGCTAGGGATTTAACCTCTGAGGTTTTTACGCTCTTAGGGAGTAGTAAGGCTTTCGTTAAGAAAAAAGCTATCGGTGTGGTTTTGAGAGTTTTCGATAAGTATCCTGATGCTGTTAAGGTATGTTTCAAGCGTCTTGTTGAGAATCTAGAGAGCTCTGATCCACAGATTCTCTCAGCTGTAGTTGGAGTGTTCTGTGAACTCACCACGAAAGATCCACGATCTTATCTTCCCTTAGCTCCTGAGTTTTATAAGATTCTGGTAGATTCGAGGAACAATTGGGTTCTGATTAAGGTTCTTAAAATATTTGCTAAGTTGGCTTCGATTGAGCCTAGGTTGGCTAAGAAAGTGGCTGATCCGATCTGTGAGCAGATGAGGAGGAATGTAGGAAAGTCTTTGATGTTTGAGTGTATTAGAACCGTAGTGAGTAGCTTGAGTGATCAGGAAATAGCTTTGAAACTTGCGGTTGCAAAGACTCGGGAGTTTCTTATGGACGATGATCCCAATCTCAAGTATCTCGGTCTTCATGCCTTGTCGATTGTTGCTCCAAAGCATTTGTGGGCAGTTTTGGAGAACAAAGAAGCTGTCGTCAAGGCTCTGAGCGATGAGGATTCAAATGTTAAACTTGAGGCTTTGCATCTTTTAATGGCAATGGTGAATGAAGATAATGTGTCTGAGACCTCTCGGATTCTTCTGAATTATGCACTTAAGTCTGACCTTTTGTTCTGCAACGAGATTATAGAATCCATTCTACTAGCATGCTCCAGGAACTCATATGAGATCATAGTTGATTTCGATTGGTATTTGTCTCTTCTTGGTGAAATGGCTAGAATCCCACATTGTCAAAGAGGACAAGAAATTGAGCATCAGTTGATTGATATTGGTACGAGGGTCAAAGATGCTAGACTGGAGCTAGTTCGCATTTCTCGAGCGCTGCTTATTGATCCTGCATTGCTTGGTAATCAGTTTTTGCACCCGATATTGTCTGCAGCTGCTTGGGCTTCAGGGGAATATGTCAAGTTCTCTAAGACCCCTCATGAAATTGCAGAGGCGCTTCTACAGCCACGTACTAGTCTCTTACCGCCTCCCATTAGAGCAATCTACATCCATTCCGCTTTCAAAGTTCTTGTCTTCTGTCTCGGGATGTACTTCTCAGCCGAGGAGCCCACTTCCTCTCCCATGGTTCAGGAATGTACTAGCTCTGCCTCTTCAGCTGTGAATGGTTTCACAGACAAATCTATTTCTAGTCTGGTGAATATGATTGAGCTTGGATTGTGCTCGTTATCGGGGACCCTTGATGTTGAAGTACAGGAGAGAGCTAAGAACGTTCTAGGATTCATTGGTATGATAAAGCACGATATAACCGAGAAAGTAACCGCCCAAGGCAGCGAAACAGAACCTTCTAGAGCCGTGGCATTCATGAAAGATGTCTTCTCAGAAGAGGTTGGTCCTGTTTCTTCAAATGCACAGGAAAAAGTTCCTTTACCAGATGGTTTAGATCTGAAAGAGAATCTTGAAGATCTTCAAGAGATATGCAGAGAATTTCTCCAACCAGTTGTGGAATCAAATTCAAATTCGTTCTCTTCCTCAGACAAAATCAGCTTCTCTGTTGGTAAACTCATAATCAGAGATCAACAAGAAGCCTCATCTTCTTCATCTACTCTGCTTGAATCTACATCCTTACTTGCAGAACACAGAAAACGCCATGGCCTTTACTATCTCTCTTCTCAGAAGAGAGATAACCACAATGACAGCAATGGCAACAACAACAACAACACCACCCCAAATGAATACCCACCAGCAAATGAAATATCCACAGATTCATTTAACCCCAAGAAGAAGATGAACCAATCAAAACCGAGACCTGTAGTGGTGAAACTGGACGAAGGAGATGAATTCAAGATGAAGCCAGACAGTAGTAGAAAAGATGAACCTCTGTCTCGTGCGATTCAGACGGCTCTAATGGGGAAAGGAAAGGAGAAGGAAAGAGAAAAAGAAGATAACCACGAAAGAGATCTTGATTCAGGGATAAAAGAACAGAGCTCTAGAAGAGAGAAATCGAAAAAGAAGAAGAAGAATGGGGAGAAAAGTAGTAAGCATAGATCACGACGACGAAGAGATGAAGAAGCAAGTTCCACGAAACCAGTCGAAATCCCAGATTTTCTCTTATGAATGAATGAATGAAATACTAGTTGGAGTTTGGATGGTGTGTTCTTGTACAGTGATTTTCATGTATCCCATAATTGATTCTTTTGTGTTTATGGAATATATTTTTCTTATATTATATCATCTTACAACCAGAATAAGATAGCAAAAATTGAAACAAGATGCATACAAAGCATCACAACACATTTGTTATTCTCAGGAGTACCACTCGCTTAAATAAACTACTTAATGACGATAATTAACATCCTTAAAAACACACACCAAAAGTAATCAAGATTCAAACATAATATAGGATGATCATAAACATCAAACGCTTCTTTGATATTTCAACACCTTGGGATAGGGAGTTTGCAACCGTTAGAGACCTTACGAGCGTTGGGAGAGCTGACGAAACGACGGAGGCTAGGGTTTCTCATGTAACCACATATACATGGCTTCTGCTCCTTGAGCCTCGCACAGCACAACGCTGATGGTGGAGAAGACGATGATATCGCCGCCGCACATGGGCTTAGCTGCAATGGCGAGCACGTCACCGCCTCTGCCGCTGGAGTTAGAATCACTAGAAGAACCGCCGCGAGGGCAAAAACGGAAACCCATGTGGTCTTGATGATCATCACCATTTTTTCCTCTTCTTCTTTTTGTTTGTTTGTGAGTTTACAGATGTGTTTTTGTGTGTTGTGGTTTTTGATATGTGTAGTCTCTTTCTATTTATAGTGTGGGAAAGCGAAATGCTTTTTTATTTATTTAACAAAACAACAGTGAAATGCTTTTTTTCTTTTCTTAGTTTGTTTTACTTTATTATTATATTTATATATTATTTTTTAATTAATAAATATATGGATCGAATTTTTTTTTTTAACTATAAATTTATTAGTGCACTTGCTTATAGTGCGGCCTCTTATCTGAGTTTTTTTTTTTTTTTGCTTAATTACATTTTAGTTTAGTAAGGAAAGAATGTAATTTATAATCTCAATAGTTTGGTGGAAGACCTTTGGTGTAGTTGTTGGTAAATAGTTTATTGCTTTTATATGGGCTATGGGGTTTCCCATATAATGTTATTTCGATCACATTATCGGTTAATAATTTCCATAAATGCTGTTATGTCATCCAAATTCAAGCTTGTCTGAATACGATTCGTAAATCATAAATGTTGAGCTAATATTTTGAGTATTGCTTATAATTTTTTTATTTTTTTAAGGTGCATCGTGAAAATTATAGACATTGTGGATAAGTATAAAGTATAGCTCAAATTTATGAACACTCGTGATTTTGACTTTAGGATCATTATTTAGTCAAGATTAATGGGTAAAATGGGCAAAAGTATTCAAATATGTAATGCGCTGCTAATAACTTATTTAAATTTATTTGATTTTAGTTTTTTTTATCAGCGGTTTTACTTTTTAGTGTTCGTTTATTCATTGTATTAGTGCTTTGTTAACTATCCCTAGATATTTATTTTTCTTTTTTTTAGTGGAAAGTAGCACTACAAAATGAGACAAAAACATTAAGAAAACTATAAATCAAGATTCAATATGTAATATACCTATGTCGACCAAGAAATAACTGATTGATATAAGACTGAATATTTTCACAACAAAATACGAGATATCATATTAGCCATGAAAACAACTATTTATCAAAAAAAATAAAAATCCATGAAAACAACATTTTAAAAAGGGTTACAAAAAAAGTGGGGTCGAAGTGTGACTTAGGAAACGAAGAGGACTTTCGGTGAAGATACTTGTGATGTTCCAATATTTGTCGCCGTCTCCTTTAACGCCATTATTGCTTCTATAAATCTTACACACACACACTATTATCAACTATATGATGGAGAAATGCATTTTGTAAATATTATATACACATAATTAATTAAATCTGTTTTTCAAATCAATCACTAATATTTTTATACAGAATGATGATTTTGAGATGAAGCGTGCGTTTCGGGATACGTGTGAATAATCATTGCCACAATCACTCATTGAACATTCTCTTTTTTGGCACATTTGTAGCAAAGATTAATGAGCATATCCTATCCTCCATATATATTTGAAAGATTAGTTGTTGCATTTTCTGAGGTAACTAGAATTGTAGATTGAAATTCAAAACAATACATGATAAAGTATACCGCTAGAAGATGAATAGCAAAACGACCAAGAACACATGTACATCCCATGTAAAATAATTGTAACATGAAAAATAGCAAAACTATTGGAGTACAACTTAAGCCAGGGTCCATGGAGACACTAATATATATTCTCTCCATTCCTAAATGATCGTATTTTTAAAAAAAAAAATTCTTTCAAAATAATCATATTTCTTTCTTTTCAATACAGAAATAGCTTTATATTTTTTATTATGTTTTACTTAATTCATCACAATTATTTTTAATCAAAATTAATTAATAAAGATAAGGTTAAAATTGTCATTTTTTTAAAAATTTGTAAAAATTTTAAAAATATGATCAATTAGGAACAGAGAGAGTATATCATAATCCAAAACGTCCTGTGAAAACATAAGACTAAAAGGTGAACATATGGAGGGTTTTGTGTGTAGGCTACACATTGGTTTGTTGTTGTTGTAGCTCATACAAAGATATCTCTTCCACTTTGAGGTTTGGTGCCATTACTTTTTATACTTCATTTTTAGACAAAAGCTATAACTTACAAGTTATAACAGAGAAACAAGGGTAACAATAGAATCAAAAGAATATGTAAACGAAATAACATAAAGTGGGTCCAAACGTTGATCGCGTTATAAACTTTAAGATTCGCACGCCTACTGTAGTGTCACAATTTATGATTGCTCTTCTTGTAGGTAATTATATTATTTTAAAGAATGATTGCTCTGAGTTTGAGTATTTTCAACTAAGTTACCCCATTTTGAGTTGAATTATGAAACCTTTGCTTAAGAAAGATGACATCAATATCGGCGATATGACATGTTTTCTCTACGTATTTAAATAAATTTGTGAAGATTTAACTTTTTGTTTCTAATATATGTATAACAATGTCTAGTAAAACAGATTTTAGTAGTTGAGTTGCATAACGAATACTAAGAATAGAGATAATAAAAATAATCTCAATTTTATGAATAAATATAAAACATTAGAAAACCTTTTTTCTAAGAAACTTTAAAGTCTATAAAACTTTTAAACCAGAAAATTATCTGATTAAATTATATAATAATATTTTTTAATTAAAATTAGCTTTTACCAATACTATTATTATAAACAAATAATTGCATATTTATCTGTTGCTATTGAAACTTTCTACATAACTAAATTTAAAATAAATAGTCCAATTTTCTAACCTTAAAGACACGCACATTTCTTCATTTTTGACCAGAAATTACATCCAATGAAATTTCCACGCATTTTCAGTCACAGTGGGCGACTCACCACCACACCTACTAATTTCCACTCTCTTTTTTCTTCCAGGAAAAGCAATTAAGTTTTTGACCTTTTCTCTATTGAATTAACACTTCCATGAAAAGAAAAGAAAAAACTGTTAAAATGAAATTCCCCAATAATGGAAGGTACAATTTCGTTAAAGCCCAAAGTCAATTAGAAAGCAAGTGGTAAAAGCTTATTAGTCGCCCAAAAGAAAATGTGTTTAAGCTTTGGGGTTTGTTACTAGCTAGGCTTTCTTTGTTTTTCACCACGATAGCCTGCCTGAGACTATAATTTAGGGAATTTAGTTAGATCTGAAGTTTTTAGCGATTGAGATCGCTCGCAGAAAGTTGGTTATTTCATACCTGAAGTTAGACCATGTGTTAAATTTATACCTGAACTATACCCCCGTGCAGATCTATACATGAACTAACAAAAAATTTGAATTTGCTACCTTAACTAATAAAATTATGCAAACATATACATTTTGCATAACACCGTTAACTTGTCGTTAACTCTTCATGACGTGGCATCCACAATGAAAAAAATATATATGTTGAAACAAAGACTCGAACCCATGAACTTTTAACATTTAAATTTCGCTTATAACCAGTTGTGCTACCACCTTTTTTGTTATTATCTTAAACACATAAATATATATATATATATACTTTGAATAATTGCTTCAGCATTCTTATTGCTTTTCGTATGGGTTAATGGGAACATTATCATCGTCACTATCCGCGACAATTTCATCATCAAAATGATCCATCACCTAGCCAAACCATCATAAGCTTCAAGTAATTGTTTCCCCTCTACAATTGTTTCTTCTTCAGTTTCAAATCCCAAATGAACAGCTTGAGAGATCACCACAAAAAAGAAATTCATTTGTGATCATCAAACGAAGGAGCAAAACTGAACAAATCCGGATCTGGGAGAAGAGCCAGCCATGCTCGAGCCACCAGAGCCGCCGTCGTGATCCGGTTAGCCCAGAAACGCCACCGCACGATCAGATCTGGACATTACAACCCCACGCTTACAGACTTTCCCGCCGAGCAGAAGCCAAAGAGGAGAACGACGAGCAGGACCACCGGCGCGAACAGAACTGGAGGACGACGAGGATTGAGCCTGTTAAAATGAAATTCCCCAATAATCAAAGGTACAATTTCGTTAAAGCCCAAAGTCAATTAGAAAGCAAGTGGTAAAAGCCTATTAGTCGCCCAAAAGAAGATGTGTTTAAGCTTTGGGGTTTGTTACTAGCTAGGCTTTCTTTGTTTTTCACCACGTTAGCCTGCCTGATACTATAATTTAGGGAATTTAGTTAGATCTGAAGTTTTTAGCGATTGAGATCGCTCGCAGAAAGTTAGGCTATTTCATGCCTGAAGTTAGACCATGTGTTAAATTTATACCTGAACTATACCCCCGTGCAGATCTATACATGAACAAACAAAAAATTTGAATTTGCTACCTTAACTAATAAAATTGTGCAAACATATACATTATGCATAACACCGTTAACTTGTCGTTAACTCTTCATGACGTGGCATCCACAATGAAAAAAAAAATATATGTTGAAACAAAGACTCAAACCCATGAACTTTTAACATTTAAATTTCGCTTATAACCAGTTGTGCTACCACCTTTTTTGTTATTATCTTAAACACAAATATATATATATATATATATACTTTGAATAATTGCTTCAGCATTCTTATGCTTTTCGTATGGGTTAATGGGAACATTATCATCGTCACTATCCGCGACAATTTCATCATCAAAATGATCCATCACCTAGCCAAACCATCAGAAGCTTCAAGTAATTGTTTCCCCTCTACAATTTTTTCTTCTTCAGTTTCAAATCCCAAATGAACAGCTTGAGAGATCACCACAAAAAAGAAATTCATTTGTGATCATCAAACGAAGGAGCAAAACTGAACAAATCCGGATCTGGGAGAAGAGCCAGCCATGCTCGAGCCACCAGAGCCGCCGTCGTGATCCGGTTAGCCC
Source organism: Cardamine occulta (assembly GCA_028015245.1). Classification (NCBI taxonomy): domain Eukaryota; kingdom Viridiplantae; phylum Streptophyta; class Magnoliopsida; order Brassicales; family Brassicaceae; genus Cardamine; species Cardamine occulta. The sequence continues at coordinate 7,246,256 of CM051370.1, read as the reverse complement.
AGAAACGCCACCGCACGATCAGATCTGGACATTACAACCCCACGCTTACAGACTTTCCCGCCGAGCAGAAGCCAAAGAGGAGAACGACGAGCAGGACCACCGGCGCGAACAGAACTGGAGGACGACGAGGATTGAGCCACCGTCCTCGAGTAACCCAAATAGCCGCCGTCTCGAAGCTCACCCTCCTTCTCCGAACCGCTGCTAAAAGAAAGACAAAAAAACAATAAAAATGTTAAATGTTAAAAGTTTAATATAATAACAAAAAAAATGCGATAACACAACTGGTTACAAGTGAATTTTAAATGTTAAGAGGTCATAGGTTCGAATCTTGATTCATCACAATTTTTTTTTCGTCGTTAATTACGTGGATTCCACGTCGACGCCACGTCATGAAGAGTAAACGACAAGTTAACGGTGTTATGCAAAATGTATATGTTTGCACAATTTTATTAGTTAAGGTAGCAAATTCAAATTTTTTGTTAGTTTATGTATAGATCTGCACGGGGTATAGTTCAGATATAAATTTAACACATGGTCTAACTTCAGGCATGAAATGGCCAACTTTCCGATTGCTCGCAGATACGAGTTTGCTTTATACTACCTCCGTTTTTATGAGGCTGTGGATGATACTTCATGTGATTCTATAATATCGTGGGGCAAAAGCAACAATAGTTTCATCATTTGGAATCCGGCAGTGTTTCACAAAAAGATTAAACTTAGAGATTCACATACTAAGAATTAAAGAAAAGATACCTAAGTATATATATAGAGACTAAAAGGAAATTTCATCAAGCAAGATCATTCCACTGAAGATATCCTCCATGACCGCCTTCATCTGTAAACTCGTACACAGCACCCGTTGCTGCCAACAAAAGACTTTGTTCAAAGCAATCTTTTCAACAAGGTAAGACGCAGGATGAATATTTACCTTTGTAACCACCTCGAACTGGATCATCAGCTAGAAGAAGTGGAGTGTCCAAGTCTATGAATCTGTATATATTACTTGTTAACTTGTCAGAATTATAATGGTCAAATTAGCACAAAAATGAGGTTTTTACATATTTAAGTATACCTGAAACATCCAATACCGGCAGCAAGGTGACCAGAGAACCCCATTGCTAATCTAGTCTCCACCATTCCCCCTATCATAAGCTCAATTCCAGATGATCTAGCCAATTCAATTACCTCAAGGGCCTCCATGATTCCGGTTTTCGCGAGTTTGATGTTAACAACATCTACAATATCACCTTCTATGATTTTCTTGAGATCACTCACGTCTCTACAACTCTCATCTGCTGCAACAGAAACACCGAATCTGTTCTTTGCAGTTCGAAATCACGTGACTAAGACCTTCCCAATTGTCTCTGTGTACTGGTTGTTCAAAGAGAACCGGTGTAACCTTCATTTCTGTGTAAAAACAATCACAACACTTGAGCTTTTGACCGAGAAATGAAAGGCTCTAGCGTTCAAGACCTAACATAGAAGACCCACAAATGATTCATAAACTTTTTTTTACCATGAAGCTTCTCGAGAACTCTAACAGCTTCCTCTGTATTATAACCTTCATTAGCATCCAAAATGAAGGAACAAGTAGGGTGCACTGCACGTATAGCCTGAAGAACTTGTATATCAGCCTTAAGATTCTTCCCAACTTTGAGCTTCAAGGTTTCAAAACCTCGTTTTCTATACTTTAAAGCCAAAATCGAAGCTTCTTCCGGAGAAACTATAGGAATCTGAACATACACCATCACAAACATTCCATTAGCTTTCAAGCCATTGACATTCTACAAACAATTCAAAACTCCATCATCAGAAAAACTATGAATATAGTGTTAATTAACACATATAATCTAAGCAATACTCATTTTTGACTTTGAGAAAATGAAGCAAATAAGTACCAGGAAGAGCTAAGGTTAGAACAGAACTGTTATGTCGGTGGTAATAGTAGTTGAAGCTCCACCAAATAGTTTCCACAATGGCATTCCTATGCTCTTAGCTGCTGCATCAATCATCGCCATCTCCATCCCTGCTCTTACCTATTAAACCCATTTCAGAAATTTTCTTATTCATTCTCTTCATTGAGAGATTTACAAATTAAACACAGCCAATTCTCAAAATCAAGTCTTTAGCTTGAATTTTGCAGACATGCAGATAAAGAAACACAGAGGTTAGACTTACAGAGGAAAATTCATGGCCAGGGAGAAATCTTCCGATCTCATAAAGATCATCGCTCAGTTTCATCTCCGGTAACTCCCTCAGAAACTCACAAGCTTCCCGCGCTTTTACCATGGCTGTTAGCTGATTCTCCGCCGTCACCGACGGCAAAATCGGAGCTTCTCCCCAACCGACACATCCATCACTGAGCTCAATTCGAATCGCAACGTTACTTACTGAATCAAGCCGTGACGAAGCTATAGTGAAAGGGGAGAGCAGAGGCACGTTCAGTTCGCGATTCTCTGCTCTTTGGATCCTCACTGTAAAATTCTCCGTGAAGGTTTTAAATCCAGACGCCGTCGACATAACGAGGATCGGAGATTTCAGAGGATTTTGAAAATTGAGAGTTGGATTGACAAGTGGAGAAGACGATACGATCGAAAACATCTTTTGCTTTAGGCTTTAGTGTTTTAATTTTTAAACAGTTTCGCTTTATACTAATCTCACTTCACTTGTATTTCTAATATTTAACTATCAAATAATTTCAGTTGTTTTTTTTTTTTTTTGTGAAGTAAGATTTTACCAAGTAGCTAACAAAACGAATAAAATTTAACAAGTGCTCTGTCACTCTCGAATGTTACATTTACACCTTAATTTCCCACATTAACCTGATAAGTTTTTTTTTTCTTCTTCTTTCCCAATCAGAAGAAGTTATGATCATTTAAATATATGTAGAATAACAACTATATAATAAAGGGGTTTAAATTGTGTTATGTAGACATGAAGATGAAGAAATTAATAGGAGAAGGACGAAGGGTAAAACCATTCTCATTCTTTGCTTCTTGAAGATGTGTTTTTGTTACCTTTGCTCACAAGTCTAGAACCTCTCTTTCTCTGCCTCTTTCTTCTTATATTTGTTGCATTTCCTATTTTCTCTGAATCCAAAACAATAACTTTACATAAGCCATCACATTTATTTTTAATTTCTATTTCTTACCATATTCATTTTATCTTAAGAAATTTCATAAAATACATGCCGATGTTTACAGGGTCTTCTGATTCTGAAGACGAAAAAACGTTTCATAAAACAACTAAATTCTTCACTCGTCAACGATCAATTCATTCTATATTTGGAGGTGGCAAAGGTATGTGTCTCCCTCTTTTTAACTTTTTATCGATTCAATTGTTATGCGTGTTTATATGTGAAAGTACATGTTTTACATCCATCAATTCTCTAAAAATAGCACATTTCATAATTTGTTAAAACTTCCACTAAAAATATAAAGTTTCAAAACACTGAAGGATCATAAAACTTTTTATACTCAAAGCTTGTGGTATTTTTGGAAGTTTTTCAAAAAATTGTAATATTTTTAAACAAAACAAAAAGGTGTTTTGTGGTATTTAGAATTTAGAATATTTCCCTTTCATATAATAGAATGATCATTCGTATGTTCCTTATTACAGATGATATATATAGTAGCCAACCCACAAAATTCAATCAATTAGTATTTGTGGTTACAGTTGCAGATATTTTGTTATGGAGAGAGCCAAAAATAGCTGCAACATTGGTGATAGGAGTGAGCCTTTTATGGTTCTTAATGGAAGTAGTGGAATACAATTTCATTACCTTAATATGTCATGCTTCCATGTCCTCTATGCTTCTTTTCTTCATTTGGTCCACTGCTTCTGATTTTCTCAATTGGTATATGTTCATATCTTTACATTGTTTAATCTTTTTTTATTATTATTTCTCTTCCTAAATATACAAATTACGCAATCTACTAATCAATAATATACAATGAAGGGAAAGACCAATAATGCAAGAATTAGTACTAGACGAATCTTCTTTCAAGGAACTGTCAAGAAGCTTCTATGTTAGATTCAACCAAATCCTCTCTAAGCTTCTTGACATTGCTTATGGAAGAGATCCTCCACTCTTTTTTCTCGTAAGATATTATATTTAATCATTTTTACTTATATAGGTTTTGGATTAACTATTATTATTTTCCTTGAAATGGTTACATTTTTGTTTGCAGACAACAATCTCACTTTATATCCTATCCATCATCGGAACATATTTCAACTTTGTGAATCTTTTGTTCATAGGTACGGATTTAGTTATATTCAAATGTATAGATTTAATTACTAATTAATTAACGGATCCTTAATTATTGAACGTCGTGTCGTTCAGGGTTTGTAAGCATGCAAACCTTGCCGGTTTTATATGAGCTGAACGAGGATGACGTGGACAGAGTAGCGAGTAAGTTGATGAGGAAGATGAGGAAGCTGTACAGGAACGTCGACTCGAATGTTGTGTGTAAAATCCCAAGAGGATCTGTCAAAAGCAAAAAACTTACTTAATTCTTCATTCTTATAACTTATATTCATATTTATTATTTCTGTAACTATATCTCCTGTAATATCAACTATAATAATAATAAAAGAAAACTCAACCTCTAAAAACAAAAACTATTTCAAAAAATAAATTATAAGGCAAATCAAGCAGACTTTTTTTTTGTTTGATAAAAACTAAAAAGTTAAGTTGGTTTATATATTTGACTATTCTCACCTTAATGAAGAATAGTCAATAGTCCTTGTCTTCAAGGAAATCTTCTCGAACAAAAAAAAAAAAACTAGACTAATACAATGTTTGCAATTTATCAAATAATATTGAACTATAAAATTCTTAAAACCCCCTAATCTTGACATGTTAAACCTAACCTCAACGTCATCTTTTATGTTAAAAACACATAATCTTGAACTATAAATGATTATAAATTTTCATACTAGCATTAATTAATATGTATATTGGAGGAAGTCATAGTATTAAAATAGGTGACTTTTTGGTAAGTCTTTTTTGTTTTTTCTATTGCAGTCGTTCTTATCGTTTAAACACAAAGTCTTATAAACCGTGACAAGCATTCATCTCCGAATGAGTAATTTAAAGCAATCTTAGGTAGGGATTTTTTCAACTATAAGTCGGAAAGCCTTTCACGTTAAACAACTTAAACCTCATTCACATTAGCCAAAGACAGAGAGAGAAATGGCGAGGCACTTATTAGAAGATGTAATGAGCATGGCAACAACAACACAGTTCGATGCTAGTTACCTCTTTCATGTTGTGTTCTTGGCTCTCATCGCCTGTTGTGTCCTCTCCGCTCTGTTATTCTCTTGCGCCGAGGGTGCCTCCGACGACAGCGCCAATTCAGGTGGTGGAGCCGGTTGCGGCGGTGGCTGTGGAGGTTGAGATTTCCTTCGTCTTCGTCGGGGAAGACATGACAGAATAGTCGAGCAATTTATTTTCGTGTTGTTGTCCTTGTATCTCTTTCTTTCCCTTGTTAATGTAAGCACATATATATGATATATGGTAATATGGAAGAAGACAACATGAAATAGGTAAAAAAAATGAACCAGTTCAAATACTTATTTTGGTTCTATGATTTGGTCACTTTCTTTCTGAACCGGTAAACACATCGAGATCCCATGTTGAAGTCCTAATTCCAGGAGAGATTAATAATTTGACAAATTGTCTTATGGTTTATGGCCCTGATAGGTACCACCGACAACACGACCAAGGTTCATGAGATATAAGAAGCAAACCAAACAAAAATATGGAGTTACTACCATTAAAGATTCTTCATGGCTCTGAAACCCAAACCCCTACCAGATCATATAAGATTATTTGTTGTTATCAGGCATTGATGGCATCTGATTCTTTAGACCTTATGATCTTGGCTTGCAGTTTCTGCATAAAAGCTGGATTGGCTTGGAGTCTCTGTTTTACATATGAAGTTCTTATATCCTCAGCGATTTTGTTGGCTTTCGCAGCTTCCTCTATCAAACCGTAAAGAATTCTTAAGCAATCTTTCCTGTTTTCCTCTCTGTGTTCAAACCTGCGACAGGACAAAAAACATCTCATGATTCAACATTTTTTTGTCTCGTGAAAGGCTTAAGGTTTAAAGTTATATACCTCTCGCTGGTGATCGTAAGCTCATCTTTCCCCGAATCGTATCGTTTCCCCACAAGTTCCCTTAGCCTTCGAGCCTGATGCTTTGAGAGACCGAGCTCTTTTACTGTAACTGACATTTTAACTTTCCTGTTCTTTGGATGCCATGCATCGCCTCCAGGAGCAAAAACTATCCTTGATTGCCACCTAAGGATTGGGCCTTTACCAGGAGGGTCATCCAACTTGGTGTTCCGATCAGAAGCATCCGTTTCACCAAATTGGGGAGGACCCTCAGCTTCCATTTGATCCCCGTATTGAATTACCATCTCATCTTCGAATTCCTTGAAAAGCTCATAAGCTGCTTCGGGCTCAAGTTCACCTCTTTCACACATATCTCCGAGCTCATTAAACTTAACTTCAACTTTTTTCTTCAAGTCATCTGAATGAAAATACAGTCAGAGGATATCCCTAATGTCCTTATAAATGCATCACAGGAACAAACCAATATGTTCTCTAAACGACCCTGCTGATCTGAGAAGCAATGAATCTGCATAGTACATAAACTTCAAAGAGACCAACAATGATAGTTCTCTTACTATGATTTCAGCAAAACTTAAATAGAAAGGTTAACTAACTACAAAAGCTCAGTTCCATCACAGAGTGTGGTTAGCTATAACAACACAACAAAAGCTCAGTTCCATTACAGAGTGTGGTTAGCTATAACAACACAACAAAAGCTCAGTTGCATTACAGAGTGTGGTTAGCTATAACAACACAACAAAAACTCAGTTCCACTACAGAGTGTGCAGTCTATTAATCAGCCTACTCTATGAAGATAGAATACCTCAAAGATTTCTAGTAGGTACTAGCTCAAAGATAGCTATGCCTCAGGATATGAATCGATGAATGGGAAGATGTATTTGAAAATAAAAATCTCATTACCAGGAAGAAGTTTGTCCCATTGGAGCATATCCTCAAGAATCTCCTCGCATTCCTTAGTATCCTTAAGAAATCCATGTTGGATGCCTTCTCTAACCATGTGATCCCACTTCTTATCGTCCATGTTGAAAAATTCATTCTCACTCATCTTTTTCATCACATGCTCAGGAGTATTGTACAGATCATCGAGTTCTTCGTCAGTAGAATGCGCATCCTCGAAATCAGATTCAAAATCTTCATCCTTGACATCATCTTGGAAAGGTAGAGCCTCAAGTTCCTCAGCCAATCTATCATCTGTCTCCTCATGTTTGCCAACAAGTCTTCTCTTCAGAAGTGCTTCAATAACATCGGGTAAAGCGTCCTCATTTCCCTCATTGAAATACTTCTCTATACGAGTTTTAAGCTCTGAGACCACAAACCAAGATATTGTCAAGTTACATTAGGACACAGTCCACATAGCTCCAATTTCGAACGATTAACTACAGATATTCTACTAGCTCATAGAAGAAACTCCAAATCTTAGATCGAAGGATCAGTTGAAAATTCAGAAATAGGGAGATGAGAATTAAACTACACCATTTCAACTAATACAAGGCACAAATAGACTTTTTTGTTTGTTTGCTCATTTCCACACAGCTTGAACAGAGAATAGAGTGTGTTTACCTTTGTTGCTTACATCCTCTATAACGAGATCTTTCTTATCGGATGACTCAATCGGCGAAGACTCAGGCGCAGTAGTCGGATTCTCACCGGAAGTATCGGATTCGGAGGAGAATAATCTGAATTTGGGAGGTACCGGAGCGGTGATCCGAGAAAGAAAGGGAACAGAAACGTAGCTTTGATGGGTTATCCGAGGAGAAAGGATAATCCTGCGAGCGCAGAGAGATGCATTTCTGAAGAGAGCTCCTCTCATGACGGATCGGAGATTTAGGGTTTTAGGTCGCCGTTCGTAATCCCAAGGACTAATTTCTCATATGTCCCCAGCGACATATAATTCGGCCAATATGTCCCCATCTTTTTTTTTTTTATATAAAAAATAATAAAATTACAATTTTACCGTTAATGAAATCCGATTATCGATCAAATTGGGTTATATAGTTGTAATTGTAAGATATACCGAGAAAAACACAGTAGCTCATATGGTTTTAACTTACTGCACGTGCGCACAGACACCCAGGGTTCGAATCTTCTATTTATGGTATAACTGGTATTTTATTTGGTACAACTAGGGTATTGTACCAGTTGTATCCTAGGTTGTGGTAAAATATTTGCTACGTGCGACCGGGGTTTGAATCCACTACGTGACCAGGGTCCAAATCTCATATTGTGGTACAACTGGTACAACATTTCTCAACTAAGAATCAGTTGTACCCTTTCATTAAAGGTATTTTCTCATTAAGAGTAAGTTATAGAGGGACATAAAAATTATTTTCAAAATACAAAGGACATAAAAAATTACAAAAAAACATAAAAAAAAAATTATTTGACTTGAAGGAGATATGAGCCATTGATCCCAAGTACAAAGGGAGAATGGTTTAACTTAACGCTGTCAAAACTTTTTGAAGTCACAGTTTTTTCCGATCAAAGCTCAATGTCTCCACAAAAATATTCACTTTTTTTTAACCAACAAAACGTTATTTTTATTTTTAAGAAAATCGTAGTCTGTTGCCCAATTTTGTTTTTATTAATCAGAGTCTATCTTTTACCACCACAATTTTCGTGATTAAATTCATGTACATATAAGTTGTGATTGAGTCCTAATAGTTTTGTTTGAAGAACAATTATTTACGTATTGTAAAACAGTCAGATCTGTTATTGGAAATTAGTTCTATGTATATTGGTTTTTATATAATCTTCGAATCAAGGCAATTCCAAGCTAAAATTTAATCTAAACCACAAATTATTCATTTACTACGCCCAAAACAGTACTAAGAAAAACCATCCAAACAATATTTATTTTCCAGACATTAGCAATAACTATGATAAAAACATAAGAAAACGATAAAGCAAAAGCCTATGTATATCTAAGGACCAGAGCGCGCCGTGTAATTAGCTATACGACACTTTGCGCGTTTATTACCAAAGATGCAGTGTTTAAAGCGGCTGAGGCGCAGCCATATGTTGTTGCTGTTTGCTACCGTCAACAGCCATCTGCTTGGACATATCGGCTAGAGCAGCTGCGGCTGCGGCTGGTGTCATGCTTTGGTATGGAGACGCTAATGGAATAGCAGTGTTAGCAGCAGGAGGCTGTGCGTGGTAGTAAACTGCCTCATTTGGAGGGTTTGTGTACTCATAAGGCGCACCGTAACTGGTGTTTACGTTTGTGCCATGTTGAGGAGCTCCAGTACCGTAATTGGAGTTTGCGTTTGTGTTATGTTGAGGAGCTCCAGTAGCGTAATTAGCGTTTGCGTTTGTGCTATGTTGAGGAACTCCAGCGTAACCCATGTACTGATGCTGTTGCTGAAGCTGAAGAACCTGAGGGGGAGCGGCATGGTAAACGTTTTGGGCAACTTCAGGTCTCGAGTTTGTGGCGGGTTTTGAGTTTGGGTAGAGCGGGGGAGTTCCTGCTGGGACATACTGCTGAGATTGCGGAATGGACATCATGTAAACCGGGTAGTTTTGTTGCTGATGAGGGTAAACCGGGATGTATTGTGATGGGTGAGGGATGTACTGAACACCTTGGTGTAAGAAAGATTGTTGAGCCGAGGGTTGGTGTTGTTGGTCCATAGTTGTGTACGTACCTGGCTGAGATAGGACGTGGGAGGTGGTTTGGGCTGAAGAGGTTTCAGTCTGAGGTAGGACGTGGGAAGTTTGGACCGATGTGGTTTCAGGCTGTGTCACGGGAGCTCTTGGGAGAGGTGGAGGTTGGTCTTGGTAGTACATCGGCTTTGAAAATGAAGTAGCAGAAGAAATACTAGTATCACTGTAATAAAAAACAGGAGAAATCAGCATTTAGTATCATCAGACTCAAAGAACAAAGCTTAACAGCTCTTGTAACGCTATGGTTCAATTTAATAGAGCTGTCAGATGAGATCAAGAATATTAAAAGTCCACACAAAGGGCTAGTACTACAAGCTGAAAAGTCTCTGAATATATACTGTAAATACACAGTACTGGATAAAGATCATAAGAACATTCATACACATATGACAGCTTACGAAGATTTCTCGATTGTCGATTCATATACCACACTTAAAAGTTCAAACAAGTGATCTACATGTTTTGCTACATAGAGAACTATACAAACACAAATTCAAGGCAAGCTGAAGAAGTGATGGAGAAACCAATACTTTAGATTATTTATCTATCTAAACAACTAGAAAGATTCCTTTCAGTCTTGAGTAAATGAAGAGTAACAATAGAAGATGAAAGTACCTTGCAACGGAATCAGGGGAAGTCAAGCCATACCCTCCACCAGTTCGAGGTGGGATCACTACTTGCTGCATCGGCAAAGGTGGCTTCCTGTAGCCAGTTGATACACCTGAATCCGATCGATCATCGTCTGGTGAGACCTGGCCATTGCTTGCGGAAAAAGCAGCACCATCACTAGGTGCGTTGTTATACGCCATCGCACCATCTGTCATAGTACCAGACGGAATCATCATTGGCCGACTTGCCATCAAGCTCATGCCATCATCAAAATGCCTCTGAGTTTGCACGTTTGAGAGGCTCATCTGTGCGAACTGTTCCTCCATCCTCTGGTCTTCGCTGACTCTAACGCGGATCGGTGGCAAATTGGAAGTGGAAGGAGAAGAAGATGAAGATCCTATCGAAGAACCAGCGGCTTCCATCATTGGAGAATCAGGCATCGAGCTCATATGCATTTCCTGATGCGAAATCACACCGATAGCTGCAGAATCTCCTTGTTTGTTGTTCTCTCCACTAACAATAGTTGGTAGGTTTTGGATCTCGGCATCTCCGCCGCTAGGCTCGTCGAGATTCACCAAAGTGTTATTCACGGCGGCGGAATCTGACAAACCCCGAGGAAGCAAGCCGGATTGATTCAGAGCATCGACGAACCAGGTGTCCGATTTCGCTCCGTCAAGCAGAGATCCCATGGTAGCAGCGGTCTCGAGCTTGTTAGCGAAAAGGAACAATCGGATCCGTTGCGTAGCAGTTGCCGTCGCTGATGACGTCGCGCGATCGTATTCCTCGATCATGTTCTCCAGATCTTCATCGGTGGTGATGGTGACGAGAGAATCGAGATCTTCGCTAGGGAGCTGGTACTTGAGTGTGAAGGACCGGCCGTTGAGAAGCATACTGGAGAGGCGAGATCGGAGCGAGGACAGTGACGCGCGTCGATCAACAACCACCATACGCGTCTCGCCGGCGGAATACGTCAGCGCCTTGTCGTGTGGACGAGGCATAATGTGGCCGCCAAAGCTACACATAAGACGAAGCTTAGCGCCGGGAACGGCCGGGAGTGGCTCCACATTTCCTCCGGTATCAATAGCCACGGCGCGTGGGGATCCATCGATCGGTTGTGGTACGGTTGTGGTCTTGACTGCCGCCGGAATCGAGGTAGAGACGGCGGCGGCGGAAGTAGGATTTGTGGTTAGTTGCGATATAGATGGGAGTGGGGTCTCCATGTTCGAAAACGACGGGATAGATTAGTTGACGGATTTATATATTTGATAAACCAAAAATTTTAATCGTAAACATAATCACATATAAATTAAAAAATGATAATAGTATAAAATAGGATAAAAACGTTAGATTCTCTGCAGAATGGGCTGGACTGTTACATATATGATTCACGGCCAGATAATATATGTATAACTTGGTACCAGGTTCATATTTTATTAACGTAATGCCAACAAAAAAGCACCTCTAAAGCTGTTTGGCTCGTATCTAAACTAAAGTTTTCTGAAATCTTAAGATTCGGGATTCATTTTTATTTATAAACTATCTAAGTTTTGTCGGCAAGTAATAAATAATTAAAGAATTGTACATCTAATAAATAAACATAGTTTGCTGATATTTATGAAAATGTGGGAATAACATCGTTTTTGCATCTGCAAGAAGTAAAAAGAAATATAAATATGTATATTTTATGTTTCATAATAAAAATTATCATTAACAAAAGTGTATCAATTTTCCCTAAATGAGATGTTTTTTTTTTTTGATAGGGATTGTTTCATAATACAATGTTGGTGTTTATTTGCTGTAGAATGTTTAATATAATACGATTTTTTTTTGGCAGCTTATAATTTGATTATCTTGGGTCCTTTACTCTTTTTTTTTTTTTGTTGTTAAAGTTGTGTCCTTAAACTTGGTTTAAATTCCTTTACTAATTCCAAGTTCCAACCTTACAGCTTGCTGCAATTTGCTTTGTGGAAATTTTATATAAAAAAATAGTTCTATATATTTTCAATTTTATGAAAGGTTATTTCGTTGAAAAATGAAAAGGAAAATCACTCACAATCTGGTTTTCCATTTTTATGAAGTTGTGAAAAGGGGGAAATAAGTCTGTTCATTGGAATGTACCCCGAAGAAGGTGGATGAATCTGGACCTCAATAGAAAAATTGTACCAAGCCCATGTGGATAATTTTCGGTAACCGTGTCCGGTATACTTCAACCGAACGTTTCACGTTCGGTTCCCAAAGTTTTCCCCTCAAAATTTGACGTAACCGTTGAAACTTGGAAATAGAGCTTAACATTGCCACTTGCCACCATCATGAACGTTGAACTTTGTGACTCTTCTCAGACAATATTTCTAATCTTTATTTATCTTTTCAAAAAGTGAAGAGCTATAGACATATCACACAAGACGTGTTTGGACAAAAATAATACAAATCGGCTTAAAGATATTAACTGAATAGTCACTTTGCTTAATTAATACGGATCCAATGCGAATGCAAGTTGAAACCAGAAGCCGAGAGAGGAAATTGGGGAACCCAAGTAAACCAATTTGAACCCTTGCAAACTTCTCTAAACATGGTTAACAACAATTATGCTTGGTCTCTGATCAACTTAATTATTCAACCAAACTAACTAAAAACACATTATATATCCAGCATAAATCAAATGAAAATATACATGGTTTTAATGAAGTAATAAATGATCAGCAAATGAAAACAATCACACAATTAAAAGTTACACAGATACTCCCTCTGTTTCATTTTATTTGTAGTTTTAGGGTTTTTTTTTGTTATAAAATAAGTGTTGTTTTAGGTTTCCAATGCATATTTTAAATAAAATTTATTTTATTACCCCTATTATTTTAATGTGATAACCAATGAAAAAACTTGTTTAGTGTATTAATGAAGGGTACAAAAAAAAATTTGAATGTTTTCTTAATTTGTGTGCTAAAACCTAAAACAACAAATAAAATGAAACAGAGGGAGTAATATATTTAGTTTTTAAAATACTGCGGAGGAAATTTCAAAATTCAGAATCAGTGCTTTCTCGAAGGCGATCTTGCGCCGAAGTAGCGGAGCCAGGCTCGACGTCGTTGTCCAACATTCCTCGAGAACCGCTACGAGTCATTGTCGTGGCTCGACCACTCCTCTCGGCCAACATCCTAAAATACGCATGTGGGGCCCAACCTATAATTTTTTTAAAAAAATCATTAATCTCTCGACAACAAAGCAATGTCATATTATATATATATAAAAAAAAAAGCAATGCCATATAAATAGTAAATATTGGACACATTTTTTTCGTTTTATCACCGTTGTCGTCGTAAGGGTAAGGAAAGAAGTGGAGGTAAGAGAAGGAAGCGACGAAGATTCCGATGGTAGCTCCGGCGAAGACATCGGTCCAATGATGCCAATAGTCGTCGACGCGTGATATGCCGATGAGAATTGCGATGAGTATCGGTAAGAACACGAGGCATAGCTTCGCTACGTGTCCTCTTCGATCAAATACTTTGATTTTACCCGATAAGTACCATGCTAGGAACGTTAAACCGGCGAATGACCCTGCATGTATATCGTAACTAATCGTTATAACTTAACCGGGACCAATTCAAATTAAGAATTGTTTTTTTTCTCTAATGTTTTAGAAGAACTTACACGAAGTGTGACCACTAGGGAAACTCTTGTAACCTTCTTTGATTATCTTTTTAACTCCATGACACACAACATCCTTAGTAACCGGGTGAAATTTCTGCAGTACTCTCACATTTGCACAAAATAAGTAAACTTCCCTAGCTCATGATAAAAACTACTTAAAACCGGATAATTAGAGAATGGATCAATAGAGCAATAGAAATGTACGTACCGGTTTACCATCGGGGAAACATCGGTAAAAGAAGTTAGGTCGTGGCCTACCGACGGCGTCTTTGATGGAATCAGTGGTGACTCCAGTCACAAGACATGAGAATCCGATACCTATATACAATATACAAATTTAACATTCTTAATCATCACCCTGATAATAAACATTTGAAGATGATTAATAAGTTCAATTGACTTACCGAGAATGGCGTGATGAAGATCATAAACATCTCTCCGGAAGAAGTAGTAGACTGTGAAGATGCATATAGGAACCAATATACATATAATCTGTTTATACACAGAAAACATACAAAATATATATATAAGTTATCAATCAGCAACAATGAGAGGGAATGTATACATAGGTTTCTTGGGAAACAAGTGTACTTACCGGTACAGCCCACATAGGGATGCTGTCTTGAAAAAATGGGAAAGTGAGATCGATCAACATGTCTGGTCCGATGTAGCGATGAAAAGGTTCGATAACGTTGAGGACAATGTCAATGAGACCGAGGAGGGCGAGGATGAGCCAGTCATAAAGATGTTCTCGAGCCACCTTCCATCCATGGCTCTTCACCGAGTGAGTTCCAAGCATTATTTTAGCCATCTCTCAGGCTCATTAAAATTAACCTAAAATAACAGTTTCATTGTAACATCTATACATAATCTACATCTTGTTGTTTTTTTTTTGGGTTCACAATCAAATTTCAATTTGTTATGTAAACATCAAAATCTATATTAGGGCTTCGTTTCTTCTTGTGCATATCTTAAATCGTTGAGGATAAAACCAATTTCGCAAAAACCTTAGATTCATCATGCATGCATACAAAAATGCATAAACCATTACAATGATGTGAATGGAATAAAAAAAGGATATATACCTGGTGAAACGCGAGATCAATCGATCGGTCTTAGATCGAATATGAGACAAACCCTACGTAATCAATCTATTCTATTACGGTTACAATTGCAATTTACAAACGAAACTATGCACAATTCCTTTTGAAACGGTGAATGGGGATAAGAGTTTGGGAGAGGGATGAGAAAATATTTGTTTGTCGCAATTTTTTTTTTCTTTTTTTCTTTCTTCTTTTTTTTTTCTTTTCTTTTGAAACAGTTATGATACTTTTGGATATTTTTTTGGTTTAAACCGTTGAATAATCGCTTTAAAACCAAGCGATATGCGAACATCTTATTATAGTAACCGTTGAAGGTAACGGATATGCGAACAACATATAGTGACGTGCTAATAAAAAGCGCGTGTGATTAAATATTATTTCCGTCTACAACTAACATTCACACAAGACCAACTAATTAAAAACATACATGCTCCAAGCTATTTTGTGGGCTCACTAATTGTAGATCTAAAAACAAAAACAAATTGTAAATGTACATTGTGGTGAGAAGTGAGAACCATTCACCACCAGATTTTTACTTTTTTAATGGACAACTTTTTTAATTAATTAATTCGTCGAGAAGTGCATATAGTCCACATCCGATCCGATCATATACAAAAACCCACAAAGTGGTAGAAACAAAACCTATGAAAGGTACAAAAGTAAAAAACACAACTCTTGCGTATCAGGATGACAAACTCTGTAGTCAAAAAGAGCAACAGACTAGATAACAACTAATTATTATGACATAAGTGTTTGCAAGTTGCAACTAACTGATATGATAAATTGGGAAAATTGGGTAAAAAAACTCTGACGTTTTTCAAAAACATTAAAAAAACCCTCAATTTTTTTGTGGGGTTTTAAACCCTCACATTTTAATAAATGGTGAAATAAACCCTCAATATTATCAAACCAATAAGTACATCATTATATTAAAATATAAATAAATAAATAAATTTTGATTTAGGATTTATTTTGAGAAATTTGAGTTTGTGATTTTTTCCCCAAATTTGAGTTTTCTAACTAAAATAGTATTATAGATTAGCACATTCCGTGTTTTGATTCGAATTTGTTCAAACTTTTCGTTTTGAATAACTAGCTAAAAGTAATTAATAATATCGCTTTTTGAAATATTTTTAAGTTATACTTTAAATATATCTTAATTTTATATATTTAAATTAAAAATATTTTGGTGTGGAAATTTATGTACTTTCATAAGAATATAATTTTTCTGTTTGTTTTCATGTTAATAAGTTTATGTGACTAAACCAAATAAATATTTATTAACATAAAATTCATATTTGATAATACTCGATAAAATTTATTTCCATATTATAGTCAAATTCATAAAATTCATATTCAATATATTTCATTTCGTAAGAATTTAATTATTCTATTAACATAAACCATCAACATTATTAAGATATTTATTTTTTTAAAACTTGTATGCATGAAATCTTTTTCAGCGGATAATCATAAATATGTGTTTTTTTTTCAAATTATTAAACTATTGTCGTAAATAAATTAAAATTATGAAAACTGATGTATATGTTAAAATATTCCATATGTTAAATAAAAATTAGAAAAATAGTAATGTACTAAATCAATTAGGAAAAAAATAAAAAATTCAAAAATATTAGAGAGTAAGTGATAGCTTAAGAAAATATTAACACCAGCAAAAGCAATATTAACATATCTTATGTACATGTATATTTTTATTTAAAAAATGGAAAAGAAAAAGTAAATGACAATTATTTTAAAACAAATAAAAATTACAAGAAGTATGAACAGAAAATTATCGGAATGGTCATTTACAAATAAAAAGAGAGTGATATAAATGTTAAGAGAAATAACTGCTGTTTAAAAAAAAGACCATGACCGACAAAAGAAATAATAAAATATATTATGTACATATCTATTCGCAGTTGAAAAATAAAAAAATAAAAAGAAAATAAAAATCAAGAAAAGTTTAAAAAGTTTGAAAACAAATAAAAATTTAAAATATTTATTGTATTTGCTATTTGTAAATTTTAAGAACCAAGCAAACGACATAAATTCAGAGAAAATCTTACATATGTAAATAGATTTAAATTAAAAAAATAAAAATATGAAAAAATAAAATCATATGAATATGTTAATAAATGTTGAACCGAATATGAATTTATGTCAATAAATGTTTATTTGGTTTCGTCACACAAACTTATTAACATGAAAACAAACAAAATTATTTTTATTATTATAAAAGTATATAAACTTCTACACCAAACTATTTTTAATTGAAAAACATAAAATTAAGATATATTTAAAATATAACTACTTTTAGTTAGTTATTCAAAAAGAAAAATTCGAACAAATTCAAATCAAAACACGGAATGTGCTAATCTATAATAATATTTTTGTTAAAAAAACTCAATTTTGAGAAAAATAAATCACAAACTCAAATTTATAAAATTTTTTAATAACCCAAATTTTATTTATTTATTTCTAATTTAATATAATAATGTACTTATTTTTTGTAATAGCTAGGGTTTATTTCACTATTTATTAAAAGGTGAGGGTTTAAAAACCCACAAAAAAAGATGAGAGTTTTTTTAATGTTTTTGGAAAAAGTGAGGGTTTTTTACCCATTTGTCCGATAAATTGTTTCTAAAATAATTTATCCTGCTTCTTCCCAGAATCTTTTTTTGCATTCACAACCACACATTTTTGTATTGTCTACATTCACACTTAATTATACATCCATACACTTAATAAAATCTCCATGTACTATTAAGGAGTCATAACACTTGAAGAGTGAGTTGGAATGACATGGTATAACAGAAATATAAATATTCATAGATTTCATATTCCTATAAGTATCAGGTTTTGAAACTTATATGATTAGAGTTTGAAACTATTCACCTACACAATTAATGAAAATGACAAAAAACCTATTCCCTTAATGCGTTTTTTTCTTAATTTAAAAATGATTAGATCATATATCGTGCCGGTCCTAAAATTTATTGGGCTCTAAACATAAATTTTTTTAGCCCACTAAGAACACTCTCAATGAGAGTTCTTAATGGATATCTAATCATTAAAAATGAAAATAATTAAAAGAGGGGAGAGAGGTTGAGAGACGTTTCTCATTTGAGAAACTCAACAAAAAAATTAAGAACCCAATTTGACACATAGTCAAATACCATTGGACAGTTTCTTTTTTAATTATTTAATTTAATTAGATAAACAAAATATATTAAAAATATTAGTTAAAACCTCAAAAAGAGGTTCTCACCGTTAAGAATGCTCTAAATACTAAGATAAAATCTTTTTTTATATAAATCTTCACCAGAGAATTGTAGATGATAGACAATTGTCATTAGAGATGGTGGCATTTTATGTAAAAATTGGCCCCTAAACTTATTAAATATATCAGAGACCCTAAGCAAATGTTTGATCAGCTTCTATTCAGGAGTGGCACTGATCATATAGATATGAATAGCACGTGCCACTTCAAAGAGTGGGGGTAAGAAATTAGAAAAGCACCCACACCATCCTTATTGCATTTAGGTGGTTGTAATCCGACGACTGTCAAATCGTGGTGGTAGAATTTTGCGTAAATACATTGTCTTAAATTATTCGATATCTACACTACTAAAAAAAGTATAGAAGAAGACAAAAAAAAAAAAACATTTTCAGAGATACGAAGACTCTCGAGTTGTAATGATAGAAATTATAAAGGTACACCAAATCTGAATTTCAAATTCGATGGTCTACATACACTCTATAGTCTACACTACAATAAGACAAATGGTTTTTGTAATGAAGAAATGGGGGCACACAAGTTGCAGCTTTAAATGAAGAGTGGGTACTGATTTTTCTATATATCTCTCTCTCAATTCCATCTTTTATTACCACAGGTGTCACTCTACAATGAAAATTCCATTTCAATAATCAAATTTATGATTATCTCATCAGTGTAGTACTCTTCCCCACTTATTTAATTCCATTGTCTATCACTCTCTTTAAAGTCCTTTCTCCTCCAAATCAAGTTGTTATGATTCCATTTTTGACCTCTTCTCTTTCACTGATATTAGTTCCAAAAATTTCCACCCACTCACTGTTATATATCCAAGTCCATTGATTTCATAATACATATCCATGATTTGATAGAAATGAAGTTTTTTTAAAAACATTTTAACCCCCAAGAAGTACTAGAAAGAAGTCAAAAGATCAGTGAATTACAAGAGAAAAAGGACAAACCCATGCAAACCCAAACACTAAGTTTTGATTCCCTTATTAATGTCATAGTCCCTACTTTGGTGATCTGTCATTTTCCCTCTTCAATTTTTGATAAAACTCTGCTTACATTCATCAACCTTTCCGGTACAGGTTTATATGTCCTGTCCACATTGGTCGTTTGTTTGTCATTAGTTAGTTTTTAATGGTGACTAAGAAACTACCATTCAAGTGTTTCTCATCTTAACCACTCTGGAGACAATATCGTATTCAAAGATAAGTAAATAAGTCAAGTGCCTTTAGCTCATCCATTAAGAAGTGCGTTGTTTCAATGTTACCCAAACTCGTATTTGAGTTAAATGCTATGCATGGAAAATGATGATCTACGTTTTGTAGATCTGATATGAGTATTATTAAAATTTTGTTTTAAATCTAAGTAAGAAAATGTATTTATCAAAACAAAGAATCTAAGGAAGAAAATGTAACAAAGGTCCAAAGTTTATTAGTTAGAAAGAAACAAAATTATACATGCTGTAAGTCTTCTTCTTCTTTTTTTTTTTTGGTCATCATACAAGCTTTAAGTCTTATATAAGAGTTAAAATTTGAGTGAATATTTGTAGATATATGCATTTATGTATGTGAAGATGATATTAATTATACTGATTTGCAAAATAAGTTATCATCTCATATAACATTTATTTCTTAGTTAAGATCATTAAAAATATATTTATCAAACATCACATAATATTTTTTGTTAGAGATGTTTTTTTTTTCTATCAACGTTAGAAATGATCATTTATTTGTTAGAATTCTAGTCAAGATAACTATTTAAAAAAGTTACTATTTTTGGTTTTGTCGGTTGAAACACACGAAAGGCTCAATTTTTGTCCTATACTATTGTTTGTTGTCTATGTGAGAAAGTTAAATTGGTATTGCTACCCTACCCACAACCTCTCACATTGAGGACGTACGGTTGGTTGGTGAGTTTAGGGTTTTTGCCAGCCATTTTTTTTTGTTAAAGGGGTTTTGGCAGCCATTGCCAAACAAATTAAACTTTCAAGTAAAAAAAAATCTCCTCCACATTGAATGGCTCGTGTTTCTAGCCAGATTTTGGTATCGTCATGATACGGAAGAATTCGGTTTCATCTACAACATGCCTGCCGAATATTGTAAAGAATATAGTGTTCTGATATATATTATAACTCGCAGCCATATAAATCATAAGCTCTTAACAAATTAAATTCTAATGAAAGAATTCGATTATGTCGAGTAGATGCATAACAATTTTTTTTTTTTTTAAGATTTCATCTTTGAAGTACTATTGATTTTTAGATCATGCTGTCAATCTCGTAGTTCTTAAAAATCTTCAATAGGAATAATAACTTATCATATTATTTCATATTTCCTCTCATACAAAGAATTTATGTTGGTTGTTGCCTAGTTGGTATATTTTTGTGTGGAGGGGAATTTAGATGAAGAAAGAGTCAACGTTTTGGTACATTATGTGGTAAAGAAGCTCTCTCAAGTTTCTCCTATATATACACACACCACTCTCCATAACCCCTTTGTCCCTTCATACACAACTGCCTCTTGTCTCTATATATATGCTTACACATATTCATATATACATACATACTTTATGACGTTGCTTGTTGCATACATACACACATAGGTTTGAGAGTGATGTGTTGGTTGTTGACAGAAGATAGAGAGCACTAAGGATGACATGCAAGTACATACATATATACCATCACGCCATGTTGATGATAAAATATGTAAAACAAATCGAAGAAAGAGAGATAAAGAAAGAACCTGCATCTCTACTCGTTTGTGCCCTCTATACTTCTGTCACCACCTTTATATATTCTCCTCTCTTACCTAGCTACACACACACTCACATATATGCTTACACATTCACATCTATGCATAAACTTACATGGGTGCATGCATATCACATATACTTGAGGTGATTTAGTTTTATTGAACATAATTTACTTTCTGGTTACTTCAGCGCAGTTATTTTTTTTCTCTCTTTTTTCGGGTAATTTTGATCTTGATATTCATAGACCAATGTTACTTATAATAATAGCATTTGCAGTTTATTTGTTTAATTTTTTTTGATGATTAATCATTATTTCCAAGAATACATACATATGCTAAGTTGCATTGTGAAAGTTCTAATTAACCGACATTTTTTCTTATACTTCCTTTGATTAATTTGGCAGGGATCTGAAGAAGCTTCCACGACATGAAACAAACAACAACTCACGATAACGCTGTCAAAAATGGTTTTCTTGGCTTGGAAGACATCAATGTTAATTTGTACTCTTCTGGAATCACAACAGTTGGTGTCTTAGATCTTATCAAAGTTCAATATATATTAATTCTGGACTATGTGAATTTTACAGTGGTCAAGCACACACACATAACCATGTAAAAATCGATTTCTGGATTCGATCAACATAAGAAAACAATTTGCGTATTTTGATACAGTATTATAGAGGCAAGTAGGTTGAATGGATGGATGAAAATAGAGTAGAATTTCTAAAATTGGACACACAGCAAAAAAGTTGAAGAAGAATAAAATATCATGAATTTTTCTTCTTCAAGGAAAGTGGTTACAATGTCTCTATCTCTGTCTCTAGACATATAAAGTTGTCATATTCTTCCACATTTGTGTAACAGAAAACAAAAGAATTTCATTTTTGTAACAATTTTGTAAATTAAACGTTTTATTTTGTGCGTATAATTTTTATGTAGCAAGAATATTCATTGCCTAGAATTCTTATTCTTCACTCAAGTTTTTACCAAATTTCTAACAATTTTGTTCTTGTTTTATTATTTCCAGGATATGAATAAAATCCATATAAACTAATGTTTAATTAACCCTTACACAACTAAATGCAGAGCTTATCTGTGCACATCACAATCGATAAGTCCATTATAATGATCCTCTGATCTTGAGAGCTAATAGGTTTGAAGGCACTAACATTAGTTACAATTTTGTTTATATGGATTTATTCAGATCCTGGAAATACAACAAGAACAAAATTGTTAGAAATTGGTAAAGACTTGCGTGAAGAATAAGAATTCTTATGGGATATTTTTGCAGTTGTCATCACACACGTAACCATGTAAAGATCGATCTCTGGATTCGACCAATATTGCAAAACAATTGTTGAGTTTATAGTGGCTCTACCTCTTATATTGAAGTGATGAAGAAGAAATATTCTAATCATTGTAACATGAAAACGCAAATAAACAATCGCAGCCATTCATTACATTACAAAAACACTATGTTTAATATATAACTCTTGATACTCAACTAAAACCCACACACAACAAAAATCAGAGAAGAATCTACAGAGCATGAACCGCTGATTCGATTTCACCCTCCATTGAATCCTCTGTTCCTCTAAACGATTGACTATGTAGTTGCCTGGTGAAACTAGTGGTAGTATCCAAGAAATATAGAATCGAGGACATCATACAACAACACACAAACATCGGAATAGGTCCAAAGGTCCATAAGAAAAGCGGGAAGGAGAAGTAGAAAGCGCGTAAACCGAGAGACCAGAAGTAGCTAGCTCGGTTCAAGTTTCTAGACACGTACTCACAGTGTTCTCTTTTCCCTCTAGAGACAGGTACTGTGACTAGGAAACTTACATGAGCATAGTACCTAATTGACTGGACATTGCAGAGAAAGGCCATGAGGAAACAAACGAGGATTGCAAAGTTCTTGATAGATGCTAAGCGAGGGCTTTTGTTTCCATATATGAGATCAGTAGCCGTGGATTTTGATGATGAAGAGTTGCTTACAAAGACACCGATGATGGAACATAGAGTTATTGCTGTTGTGGCTAAAAGTGTTGATGCCATTATGTTGTTCCGGATTGTCTGTACTGCTAAAGTACCGTTTTTTAGAGGCTCCTGCAATCAAACAATAAAACGAACACTTGAATCGTTAACACAAATCAATGTGTTATTGTGTGTATAGCTCCATACTTCAACTTTGATTCTACTTATGGAGATCACATCTAACATCAATTGACAAGTGAAAGACTTTACTTTCTCCTAATCGTATCATCCTTACTTATAAACCCTGCTCAATTTTGCTATACTATGTTTGGCAGATCTAAATTCATGTTTTTTACGAGTTCTTGATTGACCTCAAGAAACACAGAATCATGAAAATGGATGGAGACAAAAAGCTTTCTCCTTTATCCCTAAATCCATAAGAGAGCCGTCAAAATCTCAATATCCAATTCCTAAAATCACGAACAAAGCAGCTCTATCTACATAAATCTCACGTTTCAGCCCCAAATTTCAAAAATTTCCGACAACATAAACTCCAATTTAAACCCCAAAAAACCAGAGAGCGTCACCGGCGAAAATCATAAAAAATAAGAAGAGAAGAGAGAAACGTACAGTCATCATAGAGAAGACCCATTGTCGTCGAGATTCAGCGTTGAGAGATATAACAGTGAGCTTGGGACGGTGAAGTATACCGTAGACGAGCCAGACATGGTAAGCGACCATCACGATGAGACCCGCCGGCACAAGTACTAAATCCAAAGATTCCTCTTTCCACATTTCTACTTCGCCGCAGATATACGCAGTTGTGATTTTTAAGGTTCTGTGATTGGAGAAGAAGAGAATGATCGATGGCAAAAAGATTTTGTCAGAGACGAAGGAGAAAGAAGCCAGCGAAAAGCACGAAGCTGGAGAGCGATAGTGTTCATTCACACGTGTTAATTTAACAACTCTAGAGCACACTTTGAGTTCGAATGTTAGCTGTGGACCTAGTGGACAAAACCATCAATAGACCAAATCATTTCTTTTTTGAAGCGGTTTATGGTCCAGTCTGCTGTAGTCTCAGACCGCAATTGGGTTGCAGCTGTTTTTCTTTATTGTTTTTTGTCCGCATCACTGTAAATTATAACTTATAAATGATAAAAATTAGCAATTTAATTTGTATATAGTTTTGTCCGCTCCAACCACTGCATCCATTCAAAACTTTTATATATGTGGCACGTGTTAACATTAACAGACAAACTCCAACTTCAACGAATCTATCACTCTTTTACCACGTTCCACATGTATAAAATAATTGTTTCCACTTCCAATTAATATCATTTTTAGCAGAAAATATCAAAATATTTATATTCTTAGACCTATATATTATTCAAGACCAGTCTTATTACACATAAACTTGAAGGACAACTGTATTGTTGCTTAAAAAAATACTACCTCCGTTTCAGAATAGATGATGTTTTATCTACTTTATCTTGTTTCAGAAAGTTTGATGTTTTAATCTTTTTACTTTATTTTTATTGATAAATTGTAAATATCAAGATGTAATGATCGAAAAGAATTATGTTACTATTAGTTTATAATTATTAAAATAATTCTTGGTAAGAGAAAATAATATATATTAAAAAAAATAATGATTATTTTCTTAATTTGTGTAAAATATCCTTAACATCATGTATTGTGAAACAGAGGGAGTAAAAAATAAAAATTCCATGGATCTTGTGAAGCTAGTAGCTACCTATACCTGGACACTCTTTATGGTTGTACGTAGGAGATTGCTTATTGTGCAATAAAAACCTCGGCTACTTTCTTTGATCACCGTTCAATCTGTATTATCTATATCCATCTCTTCAGCGCAAGCGAGCCACAAGTTCTTGCCATGAATCATGAGAATAACCATTTTTTTATTGTTAAAAATGGGAATAACCATTTATAATTTGAGTATACAATTAAGTAGAAATTTTTATACATTATCTTTTCCGAATTTATTAATTGTATAAATTTTTATACATTATATTTTTCGAATATATTGACCTGGTGATAAAACTATATTATCCCAAATAGGTTTTGGGTGTATTGGATTAAGTATTTCAAGAGATTTGAGTTTTAGTGATAATTCATGTGTTATTGAAACATGAATTTTAAAATATCTTTTAAAATTCAGTGTTATTGGATTAATGATTTTAAAATTTACACTATAATCTACTGTTATTAAAAACATGATTAAAATTTGATTTAAAATTTTCAAGTGAGATTCGAAAAGATTTCTTAGTAAAAAATACAAAGACCAACATCTCATGGTTTTAGGTGAGATTTTAGAAAATTTAATAACAAAATTTCTAATTCACCAAAATTTCACCAAATCATCAAAAAACTCATTAAAACTCAAATCTCTCCAAATATTCAATTCAATACACCCCTTTTGTCTTTATATAAAACCTACAAGGTTTGATTGAGATACCTAAACTAAGATTTAAATAAGAAGGTAATAAACTAATAATCAATCATGACATACTTATTATCCATTTATCTATACTATTAAAAGGGAAACATATTTTAAAAATAATATTTAAGTTCTAAAAATATTATATGCAATGCCATTAGAATAAATAACAAAAACAAAAACTCTCATTAATGGTAAAAATGTATTTGTATTTTATCTTATATCGATGTATCCAAACACAATTAAAAGATTTTTTTAAATATTAAATAATAAATAAAAAAAATTAAACTCATTTCTCTCTCTTATTAAATATGGACGAAATTTTAAATGATTAAAAAATTATTAACCAATCAAAATTCAAATACTAAGATTTAATATCTAATTATACCATATTACTTATTTTAATTTATTTCATTTGAAAGATTTTGTTAAGATTTAAAATTATGATTCTTTTACCATCTTTGTTTGATATATATTCAAATTATTTTGAATTATCAT
Organism: Cardamine occulta; assembly: GCA_028015245.1. NCBI lineage: Eukaryota > Viridiplantae > Streptophyta > Magnoliopsida > Brassicales > Brassicaceae > Cardamine > Cardamine occulta. The sequence goes on along the minus strand of CM051370.1, from coordinate 7,220,128 downwards.
ATAATATATATAGTAATAAATATGTAGATTTTTTCTCCATATGTTGTGAATCAAATATTTTGAAACAGAAATATATTACTCCATCAATGAAGAAAAAATGTGTGTTCAATATCCCACATCGATTAAAAGATTTGAGTAATAGTTCTGACTCATATTATAAAAATGACCAAAATAGTTCTAAATCTGAATGAGCAAGAAGCTTGATTTATTAGGCGTTCAAATTTATTAATTTGATATGGTTCTTTAGTTAAACCAATAATATTTTTAGAAAAACCAATAATTTTACCAATAAAATATTTTAAATACTTAATTTCAAATACTATAAATATTAATAATATATAAAATAAATACACTTTTTGACAAAAAAACATAAATTTCCCAAGAAAATTCACATTAAATCTATGTTCATATGTATATAATTTGATTTTTCTAAATTATACAATTTTTTTAAATAATTTATTTTACTAACTACATATACTATCTAAACCCATAATTAAAATTTTATTACTCTAAAATCTTTATTCGACAAAATCAATATGTTATTATAAACCAATATGTCATTATAAATGTCACTATATTTCTGGTCTTGGGACAGAAAATAGTGGGTATGAAACGAAACAAATAATTCGGGTACAAATCATGTTTTCCATATACCAAATTATAACTTTCAATATCCGATTTATAACATATCGTATACAAATCATGTTTTCCAAACACTTATATATGCGAATTATGATTGATATTAATAACATCCATACACCGAATTAAAACATATTAAATACAGAACAAAATATCAAACCAATATGATTCCAAACTTTTCGTATCTACCAATTACAAAAAAAAAATTATATGAATTATAACCCGTATGTAAATGCGGGTCCGAATCTAGTTATTTAGTTAAGACCGAACACATAAGAAATTTTGCATAAGAAATTATATTTGTACTGGTTATAGATGGGTTCCATAATCAATGTGGTAGGTTGTCTTTATTAAGAAATTAAGTTATGTACTACTATAAATCCTAAGACTAGGTTTCACCGGACGAATATTTAATTAGAGAGTGCAGTGCAACAATAATCGATGTGCTAAGCTGTCATCAAAGATAAAGAAACAAGCTTAAGTTTTTGTTTGACTTTTAAACCTTTTAATCGTTTTTTGTTTGAAATGATTTTGCCTATAAAACCTGGAGACATTGTTTCTCGGTGTAAGTGTGAAAAAAACCCCCCAAAAACTAAAACCTCCACCATGGATTCAGTGAAACTGCAACCTACACATGAACACCCTTTAACCCTTGTAGCTGGTCAAGCCGAGTGCAAGGCTTGCAAACTTCATACCAAAACCGATCATTACTATCGCTGCACTACTTGTCAACCAGGTTCTAAAAGTGGTAGCTTTCACAAAGATTGCATAACGCATTACTCTGAAATCACCCATCCTTATCACCCGATACATCCTCTACAGTTTTGCACCCGCGAATATGGTCACGCGAACACATGCTTTTGGTGCAAGAAAGAGATGGGGTACGCTTTCTATCGATGTTCTATCTGCAACTTGAACATCCATCTCTTCTGTGCTAGCCAGGGACAACTTGTCCTTACATTGGATCCAGGTAAGGACCATCATCATCCTCTCACAATCTTCCCTAGAAGGATGCACTTCACTTGCAATTTCTGCCCAAGTGTTGGCGAATGGTTTTCTATTTACGCATGTGTCCAGTGCGATTTAATGGTTCATCCTTACTGCTTGGGTCTACCATGAGTGATAAGGATATCATGTCATGAACACCGTATCTCTAAGAGACTATATCTTCCTCCAGGGACAAGGTTTTGTCACTTTGAGGTTGATCCAAGGTATGGAGCCTTTTTCTGCACTAAAGGTTGCAGTTATGCGGTCCATACAGAATGCGCAAAATCAGAGAATGTTTGGGACAAGAGAGAACTTGAAGATGCTCCTGAAGATATGGATGAGCTTAAAGATGTGGAGCCATATGAGGTCCTTTGTTCATTTGTTTGACAAACAAAAAGAGCCTATCATGTTGGATTTGCCAAAACCATCAATGTTTGTGCTATATTGTCTTCAATCTAACTTCTATTTGTGTTTCCATTGTGCTCACGACGAACATCCTCTCATCCTTTGCTGCGGTGAACAAGAAGAAGACGACGCGAAAGGAGGTCAGTACTGGTGTGAAACCTGCGAAAGTAAATTAGATCCCAAGCAATGGTTTTACAAGTGTGATGATTGTGGAGTTACTCTCCACATACCATGTTTGCTTGGAACATCTCCATATGATATGATCAAACCCAGTCGTCTCAACGAGGAAAATGACATAATTTACCACTATCCTCCTGGCGATATTGCTGAGTCCTATTTTGAAACTACTGTATTCCCATCCGTTTTGAGGAGGAGTTCGACATTATTGCCAAAAATACTCTTACTCGACCTTTGTGTTGTCATTTTGACCGTCGTTGCCAGGATTTTGTGGCTTTCAAGCAGGAACAAGACTTCTATTGTTCCATAGATTGTCTCCGTTATCGGATATTGTACAACGATTCTACTATCTTCCCTGCCTACACTTGAGTAATTTCTTTTTCGAGTCATTGTCGTGTATACACAAAGCTTTGAAATATATAATAAATCGAATCCATGAAACCTGGTGGCAGAACTTGCTTCTAGCTTAAAACTCCATGCCAAAGAAGCTCACAAATAGAGCTGATCCATTATTCGATTGACCAACAACACAAAGGGGAATTTCTTAGCCTTAATTGAAGATCACAAATAGAGCCGATTCATTATTCGATTGATCTACGCTGAAATCGATTCATGACTAGAAAGTGAAAAGAGAGCGAGCGCTTTTATAAAAAATACTGAGAGGTTGAAGAAGACAGAGGACGAGGTTCGAAATTTGTAATACTATTGAACCGGAATATACCGGTATTATTTTATGGGCCTTAAAGATGGGCCGTAAAATCATTTTACTCTTATAAAACGTGTGATTGGAGATTTCGTGCGTAATTATACCCCAAAAAAAAAGAATAAACAAAAATCATTCGAGGGAACCCAAAATCAGAAACCCTAACTTCAACGGGAACCCAAAATCAGATCGAGAGGAAAAGGAAAAAACAAAACCGATTTTGATTTTCTTCTAAAACATTTATGGGATTTGCTTTAGGAATTTAGCATTCAGAAGAAACCCTAAGTTTCTCAGCTGAATTCCCTAAATTCCACAGTAATAATGTCAAGTGCTCGGCGGGAAGGTTCTCAGGAGACGACGACGACGACGACAACGGTTGACGGAAACGGATCTATTGGAGGTAATTCTCATCCGCCAGCTCCTACGACAATGAGAGCTAATTTTACGACGGTTTCTTGCCAGAGACTGAGGCTAAACCCTAACAACGAGCATAGGCCTGATAATTACGAGAATCTGCAGCTGGATTTCCCAAATTCGATATATTCTAGTCTGGAGAAGTACTTGCCGCCGAATATGTTGGTCTCTAGTAGGGATGAGAAAGTTAAATTCATGACTGACATTATGCTTAGGCACCTTCCTCATGGAGAGCGTTCCAGAGTAAGTTCTAGATTTGACCTTTTTCATTCTGAAATTGAATTGCTTTGGAAGTATCTTACATCGATCCAGATGGGTTAGTTTCTTGTAGAATTATGTCTCATTGATGCAAATTGAGATCTGGATGCTATGAAGAGGCATTGTTTTTTGCTTAATGCTTATAGAAAGTTCAATCTTTGGTTAGATGATGATAGAAGACATTACATGTTTAATTTGTTTTCTTAATTGAATTTCAATATGATTCCTGGAATTTTACCTGATGCTACAGGCTCAGAGGCACAGGGATTACAGGCAGAAGATAATATCAAATTATCAGGTGTGAATCTTTTCTTGAACTTTACTCTGTTCCATATTTGCTCTGCTTCAGTTCAGTCATCAGTTAGCAGTTTGAATTGTTTTCCTACTGCAGCCACTTAACAGGGAATTGTATACTCTAGTTCCCACACTTTGTTTCCTTCCCTCTTTCCTAAAGGCGATAAATGAAAACACCGAAGAAAGCTTCAGAAGCATAATGTCTGAACCAGCTCCTGGTATTTTCGTCTTTGACATGCTCCAGCCTGGCTTTTGCGAGATGATGCTATCTGAGGTAATGTGCATCCTCTTTTTTTTCGTTTTTGTCTCTATCCTTTTCGTTACATTCATTTTATTGTTCATGTGCTACTGTTTGATGATGCAGGTAGACAATTTTGAAAGGTGGGTGGGTGAGACAAAATTCCGTATCATGAGACCAAACACCATGAATAAATACGGTGCTGTGCTTGACGACTTTGGTCTGGATACCATGCTTGACAAACTCATGGAGGGTTTTATACGTCCCGTTTCCAAAGGCAATATATCCAATACATAGACTATTATTGGAAAGTCCATTTAATATGTGACAATGTTAACTGAAAAACTACTTAGCAACTTTTGTTTTGCAGTATTCTTCAATGATGTGGGTGGAGCAACTCTGGACTCTCACCATGGTTTTGTGGTTGAGTATGGTCAAGATAGGGATGTTGATTTAGGTGAGACCTTTTTGACATATCCTGCATAATTTTCACATGAGTTGGCTAGATGTCCTATATACAAGAAGCTTATAAATGTAATATTGGTTGTAAATAAGCATATCTTTATAAAATTTGCAGGCTTTCATGTGGATGATTCAGAAGTAACACTGAATGTTTGTTTGGGTAATCAATTTGTGGGAGGGGAGCTATTTTTCCGAGGCACACGGTGTGAAAAACATGTGAATACAGGAACAAAGTCACATGTATGCTACTCTTTTTCTGTTTCTTTCTTGTCTTCTAACATTCCATATACGGCTGATGACTAATGTAGACAACTTTTTTTTTTTTGATTTACAGGAAATATTTGATTTTAGTCATAGACCAGGACAAGCTGTACTTCACCGTGGGCGCCACCGCCATGGTGCCAGAGCCACAACATCCGGGCATCGGGTCAATATGCTACTATGGTGCAGAAGGTAAATAACAACCGAAACTTGCCTCTAGACTGCCACATGCATTTTCTTAAATATAAATTGCAACTGAATTTTCATTGTTTTCTAGTTACTGCTTATCGATTTGTGTTGTTCCACGCAGCTCTGTATTTAGAGAGCTCAAAACTCATATGAGGGATTTCTCCAGCTGGTGTGGAGAGTGCTATTGTGAAAAACAAGAGGAGAAAAAGCATTCGCTTGATGCTCTAAGAAAGGTAAAGCCTTTGATTGATCAAAGTCTATATAGCTTTCTCTTTTTACTACAATGGTCAAGTTGATTCTATACTCTTTATTTGCTATTATCTGCTATTGCAGAGATTGTTTAAATCAGCTCGTGGAATCCAAGCTTGATGAAAACAATAATAAGATTAGTAAAAACTTATGTTTGATGACTAAGAATTTGAGATCAAGCTCTGAAGATTTGCTCCTGTTTTAAGCTGTCTTAAAACTGAAGCCTATGTAGAAATCATTGAGTTGAACTGGTCTCTGTTTATCTTTTCTCGACTCTTGAGATTACTATGTACATGAAATCTAAGTTTCAACTTCACCTGTACCACAAGGAGTTGTATTGGTATCCATTTTCTTTTCTTTTAACTCTAGTGAAATCTCTATAAAATAATAAAGACTAACAAAATAATAAAATTTGAACCAATGTAAAAATTATTTACACGTTGTTCTAAATAATGGAAGAGAGAATGATTTAAGTGTGTTTGTTTCTGTCTTCTTATTCCATGGCAAGACAAATCGAAATCGGTTGTGAAACAATAACAACCCAATTAGTTGACTTTAGGCTGTTCATTGAATCCTTATGAATATTTTTATTTATGTCTGTTATATATCTTTTTTATCATTTTCTCACCAAATTTGGTTTTGACTATCTATGTTTGATACGATGTTTCTACAATCAATCACATATACCAATTTCATTGAGCTTTCTTGAGTGAAAAACACTACCCATTCATCTTCATTAGAAGATTTTCTTAATGACATTATTAGTTCAATAGGGATTCATTGGGATCTGATTATGATCTTTTAAAAAGATTTTATGTCTAGTTGTTTGCCACTTTGTTGTTAAAAACACAATTAATTGTTCTTCATTCTGCAGATTTTCTTAATGCTCTTGTTTCAGTAACGATTCTTTTGGATCTGATTGAATTAAAAAAAAAAAGATTTGTTATAAGATGTTTTTGCCAGTTAGTTATTGATCTTTGATGATTGTTATTTATGTGCATCAGTTTTGATCCCTTTTTCTTTTGGATTCTGGAGTTGGAATCTTATGATTATAATATAATTAAAACTGAGAATTTTCATATCATGAGCTGAATTAATGTAGAGAGAATCTTGCATGTGTCCTCTTTAGCAACTAGAAGAAAAAAAAAGAGAGTACAAAGTACTAAAATGATTGTTATAAATTATTTAAAAACAGAATAGTTTCTTGTCACATTAGAAATTAAGTTAAGTTAGTATTCAACAATTGTTTGGTTTAAGTATATTTAATATATTTTCTGGAAAGTTATCATAGTTTTAAAATTCAAGCTAATTGATGGTACATTTGGTTGCAGCCGTTTTTGGGAATATAATGACATGAATAAGAACAAGTTAACTGAATAAACGGTGGTTGATGTTCCTTCGATATATTTATATTAGTAAACTTATTAATCAAATAATTAATGGTTTTCCACATTCAAGACAAGATGGCTATTCGATTCCATTAAGTAATTTATAGTTGTTGACAAAAAAAAAAAAGTACAGATGTATACACTTAAGGGTGCAGACTTTGATTTTGATCCTTTGAGGTATTGCCTCTAAGAATTTATAATAAGAATCGAAGGTTACTTTGTGGAAAAAAAAAAAAAAATAACCTATAAACACAATAGAAATGTACCCCCAAAAACTCTTTTGTCTAGTTCACAAATTTACTCGAATGTTTTTGTTATAGGTACTAACTTTCGTGAAAATATTTTCCTAAATAATGAAATTCGAATCGAATCAAAAGAATAATCCAAAAAACGATGAAAATTTTGTGTACATATCAACATTAAACATTCATTTTGATTAAATTGTAGTTTGTATTATTGTTTTCACAACCCAAATTCAAATTTGTTTAATGTAGGTGTATGAGTTGGAGATGACATAAAGGACTCACTATGTTGCCCTCTCTCATTAAACATGAATGGAACTACTACCAATACATACATATCTAATTTACATAAACATTCAACCTCCGAATCGTATTATTACAATCAAATACCATCTTAATTATATCAGCATTATTCATAATCATTAATTATAAAACAACTATAGTGGCCCACTTGAAGAAATGATGTACCCATTCTCTTTTCTTCCTAATCATCAATTTTTATTTAATTGTGATTGATAATTATTTCTTATGTATTTTAAATCTCAAGTCACCACCATACACTTTAGTATAAAAGCAATCTTGGTGTGTTGTCAAACTTCAAAAAGAAAAGAGTCTAAGAAAGAAGAAGAAGAAGAAGCGACAATGGTGAAAGGAATAGTATCAGAGAAGATGAAGCTTGTGGTGGCATTGATCACACTTCAGTTCTGTTTTGCAGGCTTCCACATTGTCTCAAGAGTTGCTCTTAACATTGGTGTTAGCAAAGTTGTGTATCCTGTTTATAGGAATCTCCTTGCCCTTCTCCTCATAGGTCCCTTTGCTTACTTCTTCGAAAAGTAAGTTAATTCCTACATCTCTCAGAAGTCTAGGTCTACATCTTTTATTTTTGGTTGTTAATGTTAATATTCTTAACGATGCTTTGTGTATCAACAGAAAGGAAAGGCCTCCACTCACAATCACTTTACTGGCTCAGTTCTTCTTCTTGGCACTCATAGGGTAAAACTTAACCGGAGAAAACTATAATTACTAACCGATTCCTCAATCCTTAAATCATTGATTATAATTCGGAAACTATGTTTATATGTTTTAATAACAGAATCACAGCAAACCAAGGATTCTACCTATTGGGACTTTACTATGCAACTCCAACATTTGCTTCTGCAATGCAGAACTCTGTTCCTGCCATCACTTTCATCATGGCTTGTGCCTTAAGGTACCTAACTACCTCTTCTTTCATACAAGTATTGTTTTTAAGGGTATTAAGTATCAACTATTTTCTTCTGTGTGTTTAACATTGATCTTCCGCTGTGAATCAAGGCTAGAGCACATAGACTTGGTCAGGAAACATGGTGTGGCCAAAGTATTGGGAACCATAGTGAGCATCGGTGGAGCCACCGTAATCACACTGTATAGAGGATTTCCAATCTTTCACGAGGGCCTTAACTTGCAAGAGGAAGAGGCGAACGGATCTGATAAACCGCAGAACTGGAAACTCGGATGGTTATACCTTATGGGACATTGTCTGTCATGGGCTGGTTGGATGGTTCTTCAAGCTCCTGTTCTAAAGAAGTACCCAGCAAAGCTCACTCTAACATCGTTCACATGTTTCTTCGGTCTGGTTCAGTTTCTGGTCATTGCACTGTTTGTGGAAACTGATCTTAATAACTGGATTATTGTCTCTTGGGAAGAGCTCTTCACCATCCTATACGCGGTAAAGCTCGCCTCCCCTACTCTTTGTTTCTCCTTGATCTGAATCTATGAAACTAGCTAAACGAATCTTTACTTGGTCGTGTTAACAGGGAATCATTGCGTCGGGATTAGTAGTTTATCTTCAGACCTGGTGTATCTACAAAGGTGGTCCTGTCTTTGTTGCAGTATTCCAGCCTCTACAGACACTTCTCGTTGCTGCAATGGCGTTTCTTATTCTTGGTGATCAGTTATACTCCGGAAGGTAATTACATCGAAAACGAGATTTTCAGGTTCTGTTCCTTTAGGTAGCCCAATCTGATTCGTTCTTTGGTTTGCACTTTGCACTTTTGCAGGATTGTTGGTGCAGTGTTTATAATGTTGGGGCTCTACTTAGTTCTTTGGGGCAAAAACGAAGAAAGAAGACAGGTGCTAAAAGAAACGAGTGAGCAAGATCCAGAGTCACTAACCAGACATTTACTTGAAGCACAACACAAGAAGACCAATTCTGAATCTGCAGTGTAAAAAGGATTTACACTTTTGCAATATTTCTCTGTACATACACACAGAAGAACTTGGCCAACACACATGCTCCTCAAGTGGGTCTCTCATATACATGAATGAATATTCTAGTCGTTTTATTTTCGAGTTGTAATCAAAATTGGGTTGCAATTCATTTATCAATAAATGAAAAAGATGATAACATTTAATCAAGTTGACAATAGAGAAGCAAATAGTCAATTATGTTCTGATCTGGTCTGGTAGGAGACAGACCAATGAGCTGGAGAAACCCATGTTCAATGCAGTCTTAAGCTTCAATACAACGAATCTATAGAATCTGTGAAATGATTATCCAGGTAGACTGATAATTTTATGACCTTAAAATGAGATATTTGAGTCCCAGTAATTGAAGATTTGATTCTACTCCTATCATTTTGACTTTTATAACAAAAAGCAATCAACATATGAAACCAAAATGGAGAAATATTCATATCAAAGTCACTAGAAAGAAATACACTCGCACAAAACCACAAATAAAACCACTTAGCTGCAATAGCACATGGTGAAACAAAAGGAAGTCTAAGTTCAACCATTACGCAAAAACAAGACATGAAAAAAAAATTAAACAAAGCTTAGATAGAGAGCAAAACAAGTGTTCAAGGAGCTGTTTTGAGAGAAACTACCACACTACCTCACAGTAACGATGTCATCAATCTTCAAAATCATCCTTACGCATTCAGTTGCTAGAGTGATTGCACTTGTACTCACAAGGAGAGGCTGAACAACGTTTTCCTCCAAGATATTAGTGATCTGTCCTTTCCTCACGTTGATCCCAGCGTTGATTTCCCCTTGAGCATGCTTGTTCCTGAGTTCAGTCACAATGGCAATCGGGTTTAACCCTGCATTCTCAGCCAGTGTGTAAGGAATAACCTCGAGAGCTTCAGCGAAAGACTTCACACAGTAACCTTCCATCCCATGGAGTACCTTAGCCCAAGCACCAAGCTGCCTTGAGAGTTCAATCTCTGGTGCACCACCTCCTGCAATCAAGAACCTCTTGCTGACCAAACACCTAACCACACATAATGCGTCATGTAAACTCCTTTCAGCTTCATCAAGAACTAGCTGGTTGGATCCACGAACTAGAACAGAAGTAGTTCTCCCCATGTCTTTGATTCCAGTGATCTTCAAAATCTTTCCATCTCCAAGGGAGGCTTCTTCAACCAGATCCGCATGGCCAAGCTTCTCAGCTCTGAAATGTTCAATATTGGCGATTGGCAAGCAGTTCAATGTCTTGGTGACGAACTCAATCTCATCTCTCTCAACATCCTTGATAACCATGATCTTGGCTTTGGCCAAATAGTGAAGCGACAGATCAGTCACAGCATCTCTCAAAATACTCTTCTGGATAAGAAGCACATTGCAACCAGTCGCTTTGATCTTTTTAATCATACCCAAGATGTAATTCCTCTCTTCTTTCAAGATCCTATCCATCTGAGTATAATCAGAGACAACAATGCTCTGCTCAATGTCAGTCTTCGGAGGTGAGATCTGGAACTGAATCACAGCAATCTTAGCATTTTCCATACGAGTAGGTCCACCAGCAGCATGACTCACCTTCTTGTCAAAAACCAAACCTTTAACAGTATGTGTATCATCCACAGTTCCACCAAGCTTCTTAACAATCTTAATATCACGCAAATCCACAATCTCTGGCTTTTCCGGATCTATAACAGAAAGAACCGCATCTACAGCTAAAGGAGCAAGCAATGTAGAGTACTGACTCACAACCTTACTGTTAAGCGAAGTGCTAGCGGATTTAACGAGTGAATCTCTGTCAGTGAGCTCCACTGGCACAGCCATGGCGGTCAAGATATCAATTGCCTTACCACAAGCCTTGTGAAGCGCATCTGAAATGACAGTAGGGTGGATCCCACTCATGAGAAGCGTTTGGCACTCCTTGAGAAGCGCACCGGCGATTACGACGACAGTGGTGGTTCCATCTCCGGCAGCTGAATCTTGTGATTTGGAAAGCTCAACTAACATCTTCGCTGCTGGCTGTAAAACCTCCATCTTGTTAAGGATCGTAGCTCCATCGTTAGTGATGATAACCTCGCCGTTTGCTGTGGAAATCATCTTGTCCATACCTTTCGGTCCCAAACTCGTACGAACGGCGTCAGCGACGGCGCGGGCAGAGTTGATGTTGGCGAGACGGATATCTTCTCTACGCTTGTTGTCTACGAACGACTCAGCCTTGGATGGCCTCGATGCCGTTACCGCCGCCATTTTTATTGAATCCGATAGCTCGAGATAGGATTTGGTTCGACTGGAATGAGATCTATCAGTATTACGAAGAAAAACAAATGGAAATTAGCAGAAACCCTAGATTGAAACGCTTTACGCTATGGTTGGACTGACCCATATATTCATTTTCGAATGGGCCTGCTTGGGATTTGTACTAGTGAAACATATTTAGCCCAAGAGGCCCAGTTATTGGGTTAGCATCTTTTCAGGGTACCATTAATTAGATCATATGTTTGACGAGCAGATGTAGAATTTAAACTCGAATAGTAAAAGTTCTCAAACTTTTTATATTTTATAATAAAATAATCCAAAAATCAAATTGGTTATAAAGTAAGTTTGTTACTATGAGAAATGCAATTCACAAAGTACCAACGAGACCAAACAAAAAAAAGTGAAATTTTTCTTACATTTGTTTACTTGTAGGAAAAGAAATATGGAACATATAGAAAATGCATTTCTCTCTTGAGTAGTAAGTATTTGTTTCATGATGGTAATAACATATGTTTAGTTTCACATGTTTCAATTGTATATTAAACATATCATTTTTCATGTAGTAACAAGTTCATTTTATTATCATTTTGATTTGTGGATCATTTTATCTTAAAAAAAAAAAAAATAATTCATAAATAAGAAAAATTGAATAATTTGATCATGAGGGATTGATCGTTAGCTCTTTGTGATACTCAGGGTGGCGATTGAGACCGACGATGACTATGTGGAAACAGAGCATTTCGTCTTCTTCGTCGATGAAAATCACTTCGTGATTCAAAAATTTCCTAACTATTTCCTTAAATTTGTTGACCCACCATGGATTCTTGTTCGTCACTAGGAAGGTCAAGTGATGATGAGATCATTTACTTCGATATATATGAGTCTCTGATGATGAGGTGTATTTGTTTCATGATGTAAATAGCATATGTTAAGCTTCACATGTTTCAATTGTATATCAAACATATCATTTTTCATGTAGTAACAAGTTCACTTTATTACCATTTTGATTTATAGATCATTTTATCTTAAAATAAAATAAAAAGAATTGTCAATAAAAAAATTGGTATTTTGTAAACATAGTATAATACGCTAGAACGCGGTAATTGTATGTGTAATCTTAGTAAAATCTCTTGTTACACATGAGATTTATCACTCTTTCTTCATTCTTGTTCTTATTAAGTACAAACATATGAGAATATTCTTCCAATTTCCAAAACTTGTTTAACAAAATCATTAAAGCATGAATTTTGTAGTAATAATAGCGCATCCTCTAGGTAAAGTGGTAATAAAGTGAGTAGTTTTTGTTTTTTTTTTTATAAAAGAGCATGCATTTTTTATTTTCTCTGTTTTATTGGCTTTCTCTACTAAAAGTTCTCAAACTTTCTATATTTTATGATAAAATAATCCAAAAATCAAACTGGTATAAAGTGAGTTTGTTACTACATGAGAAATGCAATTCACAAGCAAGAGCAGTAACATAACCGCAGCGACAAACTTGACCAAAAAATAAAAAGTGAAAGCGTAACAAAAAGATGCCACATTTTTTAAGATGATCACATATTATTATACAACGCTACAAGACTGATCTGGAAATGAAAGAGAGAATAGGAAATTTCAAAAAGTTAGTAGGGTTTACGCTATTGTTTGGTTGCACTGACTAATATATTCATTTTTCAAATGGGCCTGCTTGGGATTTATATTAGTGAAACATATTTAGTCCAAAAGGTCCAATTATTGGGTTAGTGTCTTTTCAGACTACCATTAACTGAACATTATTTTGTAAGTTAATTCTGGAGTTAATGACCAAATAATGGCATCTCGAGAGGAAGTATGTGACTCACTATGAGGACATCAAGACCAGCGAACATATCATCAGCTCGGGAGCACGAGGTGAAGAATCATGAACCACCAAGCTCATGGACAAGTCCAACAGAGCAGAAGCACACCGAGCTTATGGACAAACCCAACAAAGCTCGTGGACAGGTCAAACTGGAGACGTTACAACATTAAAGACAATATCAAAACGAACGCATTTAAAAGAAATTATGGAGTTAATTCACTGCATTTAATCTTCAGAATTTATCAAAAAGCCAGTAAAACCATTGGAGCTTTCTCATTGATTTGCGCTTCCAAGAAAGCCTTCTCAAAGTCTTTGTCTTCTATGAAGGATCAAACGTATTTGGACACTAGCTTCATTCTTCCAATCTCTCTTGCGCTTCTCCTCACCAAAATCGGTGTCAGAACATCTTTATGCGCCATTCTCCTCTCTTTTCAATGAGAAATACGATGAACAGTGTGCGGTCTAGAAAGATCACAGACTAGGTCTAGAAAGAAAATAATCAAGCAGTTGGTTTAGATCACAGACTAGCTCTAGAAAGGGTGGAGGAAGATGAACTTTTTTTTTGTGATTTAAGGAATTTGAAATCATATTTATAGCCGTCGGTTGTTAATTTCTCCTAACTTACTATAGTCGTTGTTTATTATTCATACGCAACTAATTTCTCAACGGCTAATTCTATAAATTTTCAACTAGCTATACTAGTCATATACATTAGGTAATACAATGTTTCAATTGTCTATCAAGCATATCATTTTTTATTAGTAATAAGTTCACTGTATTACCATTTTGATTTCTGGATCATTTTATCTTAAAAATAAAATAAAAAGATTTGTGAATACAAAATTGGTATTTTGTAAACATAGTATAATACGCGAGAATGTGGTAATCATATGTGTAATCTTAGTAAAATTTCTTGTTACACATGAGATTTATCACTCTTTCTTCATTCTTGTTCTTATTAAGTACAAACATATGAGAATATTCTTCCCATTTCCAAAATTTGTTTAACAAAATCATTAAAGCCAAATAAAAATTTTGTTTTGAAGATGATTTGAATATTGTTATGACCAAATATCTAATAATATTAACAGAAAAGAGTATATAGCATTTTTGCTTTGAAGATAATTTGAATATTGTTCTTACCAAATATCTAGTAATATTAACTAGAAAAAAATATATAGCAAGCAAATAAAAAGATGCACTATTAAAACTCGTTTCAAAAAAACAGTATGTTCATTTTACAAGTCATAATGGTTTGTGAGACACTGCCAAACTGGTTCTGATAAAACAACGCAACTTCATATGTTTCTAAAAAAAAAACATTTTAGAGGTTCGTAATTTAGTAATTTTTCATAAACTTATGTTTTTTTAACTGAGTTGAAATTTTGTTTAACTACTACAACTCTATACGTGTCTACGTGAATAAGTGGGATATATCATCCCATTAATTTAAAAGAAACGGCCATGTCTCCGGTCTATCTTTAACCTAGTCGATATCGGTTTACTTTGGTTAATCTATTGAGTTTCATCAAATAACTGACAAGTGACAATTCTGAAATCTTTCGAAAAAGTGAATATCAGACTAATTATTATAAATTTATAATTGTTTTATGATAAATACTAGTATTTCGATTCGACTACCAGAATTTACAGTATACGAAAGTTGTAAATATTTGTTTACTCTCACTGACCACGCAATAAATCAAAAGCTTTGACAATAACCGGTTTAAACTGATTTATGTTAATGTTCATGTTTTGCTGCATCAAATAATTACTTGATTGGTTTACCCGCAACCACCCGCAAACGCAACGTTTGCGGACGGTTACGATTACAAGCGTTTTATGTCAATCATGCAAATCGCAACATACCGCTTTGAACCGTTTGAAATCCATCTATTTCAAAAGTACCTTCCAGCTAGAGTTTGCGGCTACGGGCGGTTGCGGTTAGTTAAAAAATATAGTTTTTTTTTTAATTTTTAATTTTTAATACTAATAAATTTTACAAAAAAAAATTAAATTTTTTTTTTCGAAAAATAAAAATTTATTATAATAAATTTTTATATATCTACTAACTAAACTAAAATATATTTATAAGTAGAAAAATATTTTATAAATAAAAAAATGTTTCAAACCTCTTAAAATAAAAAAATTTAATTAGTTATTATAAAATTTGTTTAAAACTTCATTTTTAAATTTTGATTATGGTAATACAAATTTTTTTTATAAAAATTATATATTTTAAATATGTTAAACATCATCCGCAACCGCTGTCAACCAGTTTTCCGTAAACGCACATGTTTCTATTTATTAAACCAATCGTACAAATCGTTTAATTACATTTATAACCGCAGCTGCCCGCTTCCTCAAACTCCCGCACCTGCAAACGTAACCGCCACGTTTAAACCAGTCGAGCCCTAAATCGACTTGAACGCATGCCATCCACGTTTCGCAACCGCCGATTTATTATTTTATATATTAAGAAAATAGTATTAATTTTTATGATTTTTAGTTTAATTATATTAGTTTTCTGATTACTATTGTAACCTTAATAATTTTATTTAAAAACACTAAAAACCAATAACATTACATGTAATATTTTAAGAACTTAAATGTTACTTTTTAATACTGCTTCCTTTTTCATAGTATAGATTATCATAGAAATTTCGACTCGAATATGAAGGATATTATAGTGTGTATAAAAAACACTGTGATTGATACATTAACGAGGATGCTTTTACCAAAAAAACACCTTGATTTATACATTCTGAAGTTTTTCATAAAGTGAATATCGGATCGACAAACTTATACTAATTCATGGTACATATTTCGACTTGAGTACAAGATTTTCAGTTTAGGAAGGCAGTTTGAACCGGTTTATATCAAGACTCACGTTCTGCTGTACCAAATAAACCGACTTAAAAGTTGCCCACCCGCGTTTTTTAACCGCCACTGGATCTCTCACGTTCTCGTGATCGCGTCCGTATTGTCTCACCAGCGTACTCTCCCCCGGCTCAATCTTGTACTCCAAATACCTCAGATTCATCTCCTTCGACGGATCTCCAAAATCCATCTTCGCGAGCCACTCGAATCCACCGATCGGAAGAATCTGAATCACGATCGCGTTCTCCGGCAAGAATACCATATTCGTCAGTCCCGCACCGTGAACGCCGAGCATAACATCGCAGGAATTCACGGTTTGGGCGAAACTCGCGACTCAGGTGTTCGCTTCCGCCACCACGACTTCGAATCCGATTAGTCTTGCAGCTCTCGCGATCTCCCCTGCGTTCAAAAACGCTCGCGACCTGCTCCTTGACAAAATTAGAATCCGTGGCCTCCGCCGCATAGACACGGCGGCGTTTCTCAATGAGTAAGCGTCTCTTAGGAATTTCCGGAAATCTGACATGGAATACTCCGAACTCGAGGGATTGATCGTTAGCTCTCTGTGATACTCAGGGTGGCGATTGAGAGCGTTTCGTCTTCCTCGTCGATGTTAATCACTTGGTAATTCGAAAGTTTCTTAACTATTTCCTTAAATTTGTTGATCCACCATGGATTCTTGTTCGTCACGAGGAACTGAACTTTGCCGTTGAATCTACGCGCCGTCGTGTACAGAGGAATCACGATGTCAGTGAAATCGTGGAAATTGTTCATAGAGAAGCCTCCGAGAGAGAAAAGAATCGCAGGAACGCTGTGATTCCTAACGCAACGCGAGAAACTAGCGTTTTGTTCTAATTTCACTGTCCATTCTCTCTCGCATAAGGTCTAATTTGCCACGTGGAATTCCCGGAAAACTCAAACGTGATCGCCACAAGAACAGTCGCCGATTTACCGTGGATTCTTAAGCCGCCACTTAGCTCCCAAAACTCTGTTTTTCCTTGCTTGTTACAGAAAGGATTCATAAGTATCTCCACTTTATCTCTCTCTGAAAATTCACCCAAGACAACAACAAAAAAAACATTCTTAGAATCAAAAGGATGCAGAAATTGACTAAAATTATGAACAAATTAAATTAAGAACAATTTATATTTTACAGAATGTGGTGGACCTGAAATAACTTGCTCTTTGGAGATTGTAGTAGTAGTAGTACAGTAAAACGAATCAAGATGATTCTTGAGCATGCATGTGTCGTTGCAGGCACTAAGCTTGTGATCTTCAGAACTAAATATGTTTTGATTTGTAGGGATAATGAGTTTCTTAGAAACTCCAGATGTTGCAATGTTGCTGCTCCTTAACGCTTGGGGTTTCTTGGGTTCTGTTATTCTCAGCATCCTGAGACCAGCGTCCACTGATAATTGCAACTCCTCTGAAGAAAGAAAGATAAAAAGATAAAAAGATAAACTTTAAAACGATCTTTTATGCGTTTTATGGCGTCCTGTAAAACGTTGTAAGGGACTTACCGATTGGTAAAGAGCTTAGATAAGGTTTGAAGACAGTGCAGAGAGTGAAGATGAAGAGAAGAGAGGCAATTAAAGCTCCAAAACCAAGTCTCCTCTGCTCAGTTTTGCTAAAGCCACGAGCAAATATTGTATTGTAAAGAAGATTATTATTCCCTGCCATCTCTTGTTTCTTAAGCTACACAAAACTTTTTTTTTTGTGTGCCGCAAGGAACTCTAAAAACAGAGTTTGCTCGCTAATGTAGATAGAGAGAAAGAGAGAGGATTGTGGATCAAGAAGAGAACGTTTAGATATTGAGGATCAGAACATTTTAAATGAATTTTAGTGTACTTCCAACCAAGTTTTGATCCCGTATTGATACAGTTTATATAAAAAAAGGGAGAGATGATCTTATTATTAATTTTGAGTGAAATAATGAATCATTTAGCTAGCACCAAAATTTTAGAAATCAATTAAAAATACAATTAACTTGCAACCAAAGAAAGAGAAGAAGAAAAACATGAAGAAAATGTCCGTTAAAATGTTGGAAATGTTTTTCAAAACAGAAAAGCTGACATAGTTTATGTGTCAGTTTTGTAATCTTATACGTTATACAATAAAGTGCTATGTAAAAAAATTATTTTATGAATGTGATTAAAACACATAACATGTCACGCCGAATGGTACGTAGAATGTTATGAAAGAGATCTCTCGTAGATCACTTCAGAGGGTGACACATATCCTTTTAAACTTGTTAAGAGAAAAGGGGAGTTCACACTTTCTCTTCATCTTACTCCTTATGGGTCTAATAGTGCATCGAGTAGTTATAAAGTTAGTACTTTTTTTTTAATATATATATATATATATATATATAAGAGTTTGAATTTATTTTATTTTATCTGTTTTATTGGCTTTCTCTACTAGAAGTTCTCAAACTTTCTATATTTTATGATAAAATAATCCAAAAATCAAATTGGTAATAAAGTGAGTTTGTTACTATATAAGAAATGCAATTCACAAGCCAGAGCTTGACCAAAAAGAAAGAGTGAAACCGTAACAAAAAGAGACCGCAATTTTGAGATGATCACATATAGTATTATACAACTTTATGATTTTTCTGACATTTGTTCACTTGTAGGAAAAGAAATATGGAACAAATAGCAAATGCATTCCTCTCTTGTGTAGTAAGTGATATTGCAAAGATGTAGTCTCTTGACATCAAAAACAAATCTTAAATTTCGTTTATGGTTTACAGAAGGCAGAAAAATTGCTAGTTGTAGAGGAATAAGATGACATTGATTGATCAAGTGATGATGAGATCAATTACTCCGATATATAGTCTCTGATGATGAGGTATATTCTTTTTATGATGGTCATAACATATAGGTAGCTTCACATGTTTCAATTGTATATCAAACATATCACTATTCATGTAGTAATAAGTTCACTTTATTACCATTTTGATTTGTGGATAATTTTATCTTAAAAGTAAAATAAATAAAAATTCGTGAATAGAAAAATTAGTATTTTGTAAACACAGTATAATACCTAGAACATGGTAATCGTATTTGTAATCTTAGTGAAATATCTTGTTAATTATACATGAGATTTATCACTCTTTCTGCATTCTTGTTCGTATTAAGTACAAACCTATGAGAATATTTTTCCCATTTCCAAAACTTGTTTAACAAAATCATTAAAGTTAAATAACAATTTTGCTTTGAAGATGATTTGAATATTGTTATGACCAAATATCTAGTAATATTAACGAAAAAGAGAATATAACATTTTTGCTTTGAAGATGATTTGAATATTGTTCTGACTAAATATCTAGTAATATTAACGAGAAAAAAAGAATATATAGCGAGCAAAGAGAAATATGCACTATTAAAACTCGTTTCAAAAGAAATTATATAATAGCGTATCATATCAGATCGCGTACAATTAGGGAGTCTATTATTCAAATTCCTAGGCTGCAGAAATAACATACAAAAATATTCTCTTCTTCCTTTGTTTTCCTAAAAATTTGAATAACAGACTCCTTAATTATACGCGATCTGATATGATACGCTATTATTATATGTTCATTTTGCAAGTCGTAATGGTTTGTGGAGACAATGTCAAACAGGTTCTGATAAAACAACGCAACTTCATATGTTTCTCAAAAAATAAAGATGTTAAGAGGTTCCACTCTTAGAATGAGAAAAGTCGATATTTTCTCATTTAGTAATTTGATAATTTCTCATAAATTTACGTTTCTTTAACTGAGTTGAAAATTTGTTTAACTACAGATACAACTTTATATATTTTTTTTTTTTGGTAGTGAGTACAACTCTATACGTGTCTCCGTGAATAAGTGGGATATATCATCCCATTAATTTAAGAGAAACGGCCATGTCTCCGGTCTATCTTTAACCAAGTCGATGTCGGTTTACTTTGGTTAATTAATCGATTGCGTTTCATCAGAATACAATTCTGAAATCTTTCGAAAAAGTGAATGTCAGACTGGTTATCATAAATTTATAACTGTTTTGTGATAAATATATTTCGATTCGACTACAAGATTTACAATATACGAAAGCAGTAAATATTTGTTTACTCTCACTGACCACGCAATAACTCAAAAGCTTTGACAAGAACCGGCTTAAACCGATTTATGTTTATGCTCACGTTTTGCTGCACCAAATAAATCGACTTGAACGAATGCCACCCGCGTTTCGCAACCGCCGATGGATCTCTCACGATCTCGTGATCGCGTCCGTAACGCCGCATCAGCGTACTCTCCTCCGGCTCGATCTTGTACTCTAAATACTTCAGTTTCATCTCCTTCGACGGATCCTCGAAATCCGTTTTGGCGAGCCACTCGAATCCACCGATCGGAAGAATCTGAATCACGATCGCATTTTCCGGCAAAAACATCATGTTCGTCAGCCCCGCGCCGTGAACGCCGAGCATCACGTCGCATGAATTCACAGTTTGGGAAAAATTCGGGACTCCGGTGTTCGCTTCCGCCACCACGACTTTGAATCCGATTTGTCTCGCCGCTCTCGCGATCTCTCTCGCGTTCGTAAACGCTCGCGATCTGCCTCTCGACAAAATCAGAATCCGTGGCCTCCGCCGGCGATATTGCTTCGCAGTCACGGCGGCGTTTCTCAACACGTATGTGTCTCTTAGAAAACTCCGGAAATCAGACATCGAATATTCCGAATTCGAAGGATCGATCGTTAGCTCTTTGTAATACTGACGGTGGCGAGTGAGACCAACGATGACGCTGCTGAAACAGTGCGTATCCTCTTCTTCGTCGATGAAAATCACTTCGTAATTAGAAAGTTTCTTAACTAATTCCCTAAATTTGATGATCCACAATGGATTTTTGTTTGTCACGAGGAATTGAACTTCTCCGTTGAATCTACGCGCAGTCGTGTACAGAGGAATCACGATGTCAGTGAAATCGTGAAAATTGTTCATCGAGTAGCCTCCGATAGAGAAAAGCATCGCCGGAACGCTATGATTCTTAACGCAACGTGAGAAATTAGTAGCGTTCTCTAATTGGTCCGCGTTTTGTTCCAATTCCACGGTCCATTCTCTCACGCGTTTCATCGCTTCATTGTCTCCTTTTCTCGCATAAGGTCTAATATGCCACGTGGAATTTCCAGAAAATGCATACGTCATCGCCGCAAGAACAGTCGCAGATTTACCGTGGATTCTTACGTCACCACTTAATTCGCACAACTCTGTTCTTGCTAACTTGTTACAGACAGGTTTCATGGGTTTCTCCAATTTATTTTGATCTGAAAATTCATCCAAAAACAAAACAAAAATCATTCTCAGAACCAAAAGTATACAGAAATCGAACTAAAAACCATAACAAATTAAGACAGTTGAAGATTGTGAACCTGAAATAACTTCTTCTTTGGAGAATGTAGTGTTGGTAGTACAATTAAACGAATCAAGATAATTCTTGGGTAAGCTTGTGTCGTTGCAGACAATATCTTCAGAACTGATTAATGGACTTGATGTAACATTCATAGGGATAATGAGTTTCTCAGAATCTTCAGATGTTGAATTGTTGTTGCTCCTTAACGCTTGCGGTTCTGTTATTCTCAGCATCCTGAGACCAGTGTTCGCTGATAATTGCAACTCCACTGAACAAAGAAAGAATGATAAACGTTTAAACGATTGTTTCTGCGTTTTTCTTGTGACCTATAAAACGTGATAAGGGATACTTACCGATTGGTAAAGGACTAAGATAAGGTTTAAAGACAGTGCAAAGAGTGAAGACGAAAAGAAGAGAGGCAATGAAAGCTCCATAGCCAAGTCTCTTTTGCTCGTTTTTGCTAAAGGTACGAGCAAGTATTGTATTGTAAAGAAAATCCTTCTCTGTCATTTCTTTGTCTCTTAAGGTACACAAAATTTCTCTTTCTTGTGCTACAAGAAAACTCTAGGAACAAAGTCTACTCGCTGATGTAGATAGATAGATAGATAGATAGATAGATAGATAGATAGATGGATGAATGAATGTGAGGGAGGGAGATTATTGTGTGAAGTATTTAAGAACTTGTTCTACGACATTGGTCGTGTGTATTTTTGTCTCTATAAATGTTTGGATTTTAAGACAGGATCAAGAAGAGAACGTTTAGGTACGTGTTGAAGATCAAAGATTTAAAAACGAATATTAGTGTATTATTATTAGAAGAAGAGGATCTTATTAATTATATAAGTCCGGGGACTGTCGGCGAGGAAGTATTTGGAGGGCATGAAGTAGTTAGTCGAAGAGGAGGAAGAAGAAGTCATAGTAAGCAGCTTAACTAATGCTCCCCACGATTTTTCTTTTTAGCTTCGTTTTTAGTATATTAATAGATACTAATTAATGATTAAATGAACAACCAAAATAAAATATCTTTAACAAAGAATTTTCTAATGTCATGCGTTACATAGTCTTTCATTTACAAAAGTTATAGTGGAAATATCTATATATAATCTAAATTTTCTTCAACTGAAGTACAACTTTAAGAAGCCGTGAGAAACTCTCGTATAGTCAATTAGTCAGTCGTGTACATATATACTCTCAACTGGTCAATAAAAGTCATTTTTACGTTACTATAGTTTTGAAGATAAATTTGTTTTACATACTCACTATTAACATCATGCATGGGTGCAAATAAATGTCTAGTTCGAGAGATAAACTATGTTGAAATGAAAGCATTCATCAACATTTTGGTAAATTCTAACCATTTATGTTGACTGATATGAAATGAATATTTCACTCATTTCACTACATAAAAACAAGATAAAAAGAAAAACCTCCACGTTTAATTATGAAGAAAAGTGTGGGATAAATATTTGGTTGTCATATGACATTCACATCCATGCCATTCCATCTTTGTTCCATCTATTTAATTCGAGTTTACCATTCAGATGTTTTTTTTTTTGGTTAATTAAAATACCATTTAGATGTTTGTACGCATAACATTACATGCATTGAGAACATGCTTCAAATTTACAATCTGATTCTAAATATGCGTGCCAACTAGTTGAACTTTGCATCCTTATTAAATCAGATCAACCCATAATCACATAATTAATAAATCAAAATGTTTTCTTTGGACATCTTCAAAATAATAATAATATTAAAATAGAAACGAAAGCAACTTTGTAGTTGACTGCAATGACATACACAACCAAAATCTAAATGATTGATTGTTCATTATTTTAGTTTTTGTTTCCATGAGACTAATTAACGAAGGAGGCAGAATCAAAATTTGGCCTGAAAGCTATGAATCAACTAACAGTTGGTGACATTTTTCTTGATTTATGTGAAACTTGGTTGTTAGATTGTCGACTTTAGACTTTTTCATATAAGCTCTCATTACATTTTTCTTTGTTTTTTATGCATACGTATGAATTTAATAATTTACATATGGTCATATGAATTAACGCATCACCATCTGATTAGACTCACTCTGTTGAAAAACTATCAAGTTGTTAAACCATAAATAGTTAACCATCAATTGTTTTCGTTACCCTAATCTAATATCAAAGGACAAAATTATATATCAAAGATTATAAATAAACATAGTTTGTGATCATAATGTCATTGATCTAATTCTGAAACTGTATCATCACCAATCTACTGGTTTTATTAATCATTGGTGCATTTTTTTCAGTAATGATTAGATTTGTTAAAAAAAATTGGTATATAACTTGAGTCTTACTCCTGGAATCAGGAAAACTAGATTTACTTAATAATCCAAAACGTGCGGTGATTACCTCAACATCCAATCGAAATGTTTAGGCAAAATATGGGGTTTTCCAATTAATTAAGTGATAATAAGAAGAACATCATAATAATAATTGGAATTAAGAGAGTTGTTACGTAGGAAAGAGACATTCTAACAAGTTCCGTGTCTTATAGCCTATTTGGTGGGTCGCATGACGACGTACGTGTGCACCTTCCAATGCACGAATTTTTTTTCGTTTGATGGGTAATTTAAAATTCAAAATTATGTAGATACATATATAATTTCAAGTATTGGTAGAGTAATCGGTTAGAATTGAATAATCTATGTTCTGTGATAAAATTGGTATAAGATCCAAAAAAAGTTGTGAGCAAAGGATTAGTCACTTTCTGGTCAAAGTTATCTGAAATTAACATAGTTATCTCAATCAAAATATTATGCCCTTAATTTCAGATAACTTTGACCAGAAAGTGACTAATCCATTGCTCACAACTTTTTTTATACAATTCTATGTCCATAATCTCATTTATATTTTCTCTCTTAATCTTTATTAACAAAGAGATTATGGACATAGAATTGTATGAAAACTTAACAAGGAGTACTTATAAATTTACATTTGCACACACGTCTGCTTTCGGTTGGTCTCCAAAGGGTACTCGAGAATTTCATTAAACCTTTTTATGCATGTCTTGCTTCCATCCCATCCACAATTTTCTTCGAAAATTTGTGCCTTTGTGCACACCTTCGGTTTAATCTCGAGAGCTTTTACCTCTTTTATTTTGTATCAACCGTTATAAAAAAAAACAAAACTATCAAGTTGTAAGTAAAAATGTATAATAGCAATTGATAATGCAAGATGTTTATATTCTAGAATCGTTTTCTTCGTATGGTGAATGACTACTCAAAATCAAAAGAGAAATAATATGTTACATTTCACTTGGTTGAGAATGAAGAACATGAGAACACAAGAAACCATGAACAATGTGTTAGACTTCATGATTCAACAAAAATGATAAAATATATTTTCTTTGTTACATGCATAAACTTCTTGTTTGTTTGGCTCTTGTAAATAAACATGCTACTTTTCTTCATCGATGCACACTTAAAATACTTCAACTAAATTAGGAGGAAAGAAAATAAAAATGTAAAACCAATTAAGTCAACGGGATTGATAATAAGATTGGCGGTTTATTCTTAGGAAAAAAAACTCTCAATATAATTCATTTATTTACTAATCGTGGATATTTCATAACTAAATTTTGTATTGATCCTTGTATACAAGCTAGCTTGCTACATAGTTGTGCTGTTTTTGCAATTCATTGTCGTCTAAGCTAGTTGTTTCATTCCACATCTACAAGTTCTCTACTGATCGTATCTAGGATTTCACCATCCAACATTTTCATATAGAGATAATTAAATAAATGTTTCTAATCAAAATAATATTTGAGTAAAAAAATCAAAATATAGCGAAGACATGAGATAAATTTGATAGATGGTTAAACAGCAATCATTTTCACTACCGAATCGTAAACGTTATGCTTGATAAATTAAAGAGTTTTGATTCTTCCAAAAACAGTTACTTGTCCCCGACGCCACCAGACATGAGATCAGATGGATTTAGCCCACAACTCAAACAAAACTGCGATCGCAATTGACTCAGATCTCTCAGTCTGAACCCACTTTCCTTAAGCATCAGTAAACCTCAAGTAAGGGAAGCCGCCTCATTGTAGTTGAAGTGGCTCGACGTTGTCTAATTTCTCTTCCAAGTTCCATCCCCTGAAACACACAACCACACGAGTTTCAGTTTTGCGCTTAAATTCAACTCTAGTGATGACAAGATGTAAGACAAGATGTAAGATCCAAACCTTTCAGCAGCTTCTTTTTTGAATGAATCGATTTGTGTCTCAATCACAGCACAAGCAGATTGAATCTCCATGTTCTTCACACAGAGCTGTCTCCATTCTTGAGATAGAGCATTGAGCTCGTATGATGTGGTTTGCTGGTATGGCCAGACAACAAAGTTTCAGATCACCCGTAAACCCGAGAGAAGAATCCAAGGAAGAAAATATAAAAGAATTTAAAAGTATTGTCACCTGATGATACTTCCTTTCTCGATTTACTTTTTCAATTTCCTCGTTCTGCTCCTGAGCTAGTCTTTGCATTCTGTAAAATAGTGACCATATAGAGTGTTTACATCAAGCTTTTTGTATTTAAGTTCCAAAAGCCAGAAACTACGTAACAGCTTGATTAAGAGTTGACATGTCTTAAGTACACGAGGAGCTTCTTATATTTCATTGGAACAAAGAAGCTCTCTCACGTAAAGCACATGAAGAAAAACGCAGAGCACGTCTCATGTACTAAAGCCAAAGAAGCATCTTATGCAAGTAAAATGAACAACAAAGATATCAAGAATGCTTCTGCAGATCATAAAGGATACAATACAATTCCGTCAATTCAAGAGCTTCAACCCTTTTAATCATAACTTACAATGTAGCAACATTCAATTCAATCAATGCTGCTTTAGATATAAATGTGAACAAACCTAGACAAGAATACTTCTAGCCGATGGTTGTTCTGTCTCCAAAGCTCGGGGCCATGTTTTGACATCAATTCCAAATTCTCAAGCCTGTGAATTAACAAATCACAGGTTTAAAATACCAAAGCAATATATGTGCCACTCATCCAAGAAAATTATTTTACTGCAAACATTCAGAAATAAAGCTTACTCGATCAGCTTCTGTTGCAATGACCGTTGATTCTTCTGAAGATACTGCTTCCAGGCAGCAGCATCATTTCTCTTGTTAGCAGGTGGCATTTCATGCTTGTATCGGGATTCAAAATCTATCCGCACTGGAGGCTTCCCAGCTCGAACACGCTCATACTCTTTGCCAAGGACTGGGCAGTTCTGATATTCGTTTTACACCAAACACAAAAAGACAATACCAATCAAATACATCAGACCTTAAATATACATTTACCTAAACCTTAAAACTAGCTACAAGATCTGAAACAGTTCTTTACTCAGAGAAAAAAGCTATAAACCCTATGTGCTCATGAGAATCATAAGATTCTAGTTGATAAAGAACCCAGAAACTAAAATTAATTGAAACTTAGAGAAATCATCCATCTCTCTGCTCCTCTTTTCACTCCGTTAAGAAAACAAACAGAAGAAGAGAGAACAAGAACCCTAACATAACAAGACAATAATTGACAATCCGACAATATAAAGTCCAAGATGAAGCAAAACCCAGAAACAAAAAACGACTGGAACTCACCAAGATTTAATCGAGTTCTTTCCAACCCTAATTCAACAAAATTTCCTAAACCCGAGCTAGAGAAACGAACAAAGAAATCGATAATAGTGAAATTAACCTCGAAATCGAACTTTGGAAGAGGAGGCAAATCCTTGAGAAAGTCAGCAGGCTTCTTTGAGCTCCGACGCATCTCTTCTTCCACTAAGCGGTCTACCTCCGACTTAATCAATGGATTGCCATAGTCGTCGTCTATATAAGGAAGCGCATCTATAACTTCCGCGTTCGACGCGCTAGCCCAGGGCCTCGCAACCTCCGGCGCCGCCTCCAGCATCAAAACATCCCCATTGTTCGTCGCCATTATCGTCTCTCGCTCGACTTCACAAATTAGCTCACAGCTAAAATCTGCCAAGAGAGTGTGAAAGAGGGAGCGACCCAATTTTAAAACATAGTGTTTAATAGACCCGACCCGGACCAATTGGGCCTCGGGCTTTTAGGGCCCTAAAAATTGAAAGATATGTACAATATGTTTATTTTTGCAATATTAATATGTTCTCTAAAACTATAGCTTTCGTATTGGTAAAATCAATTTTTTTTTTCCTGTTGCCAATATTAAATGTGTCTTGATACAACATATTGAATAAATTATTCTGGAGATGTTTGGTTAGACTATTTAAAACACCAACCAAAAGAAACAATTTGGCAATTTGGGATCGGAGATTAATAAATAATGCTATTGCGGCATATTTGCGTATAAAAGAGTGAAAAAGAGTTGAGCTTCAGGCAAAACTCGGATGAGTTGCAAGAATCGGTTCTTGTCCGGTTCAGTTGAAATCTCCGGCATTGTCTTCTCAATCTGTGGTATGAGCTTCGCCAATTGCAACCCTGTGGCCAGACCGGTCTGCTTTTCCATCTCCTCTACTAAGGCAACGGCACAAGACTTGAGTGAGATCTCTGCTACATTTGTAAAATCATTGCTGCAACAAGAAAATAAACCAACAAAATTTTTACATGAATGCAACAAAAAGAAGCAGCATATGTTTTCTTGCTTTGAGCATTAAAGAAGTGAAAATTGTTCGTCTTTGGCGGGTTTTAGAGCAGTGACAGTTATACCTTGTGAGTACTCCCCGCGTCTCGGTTATGAGTTGATGAAACTTGGTGACAGTTGCATCAGAAGAGGAAACATCAGTGGTGGTTGTGTCTTGGGACATCATTAGATAATCTACCCAGTGATGTGGTCTTCCAGTGCTCATAAACACATCGAGAATCTGTATCACAGTTTCTTGAAGAACCCTTGTGGTTAACACATCCTTTAACTGCTTTCTGCAATTAAGTATAATGATCTTCATAGGCATTTGAGGCACCATAATAAAATCAATCTTCAAGGATGAGAAATAAGCAAGAGATCTTTGATAGTAAGTTTGTAATGTAAGTTACCCCTTAAGAACTTCTTTCACTGCACTCTGCATATTAGAAATCAAACTCGGCATGCCATTGGTCGCAAGAAAATAGGCGCTTGTCAAAAACTTTTGTTCATCATCTCTATCTATGAGATCTAATTCTTCCTGTGAAAATAACATAGAAAATAAACTATGTTGATAGAGATTGTGACAATCCAGCCAAAGGAACAAGAGTTATATCTAAGACCAATGAATATACTAATTTGAAAAAGGATCTCAAAATAAAATGCAACAAATAACAAAAATTTGATTCTTAAAGACAATAAAAGAAGGAATCAAAAAGTCTTACAAGTAAATGGGAGCTCCCAAGACCTCTAGCAGTGTCGATATATAAATGTCTGCCCAAAATATTGACTTGAACCCTAATGTACAAACTAAGCATAGTGACTGACCAAAGGGACAAAACCATCCTTGTGAAACCTGGACACAACGAAACACATTTTAAAAAATTGTTAATGAGAAGATCCAATGCTGGCACAAATAAGAGAACAAGTAGGGGGGAAGAACCAACGCACTCAAAATTTTGAGTTCATTCCAGAGTTGAAGCTTCTCAGAAGGAATCAATATTCCTTTTCCTTTGCTTAGCTTATCCATAATACTAGAGACATCAATCTCTTCAACTATACGGCTACTCAAGTGATGCATAGCGTGAGGCAATGTTGTAGTATCAGCAATCATCTGAATGTTCTCAAAATGGGCCTTCATTCTAAAAGAGTACAGAGCAGAACCATAAAAACAAGAAAAAACATTAGAAATTTGAGAAACAACGAAACTTGGTCAAAAATACCAAAAAGAAAAGACTCTGTTCTTCAAAAACTCAACTGAGTTTTGATGATATCGTCATTTTCACGCTCGTTAGCAAGCTCTCGTTCCAAGTCGGCGAGCTTACGAGTATGGACATAGTATAGTTTGTAGAGCAAATAACCACTTCCCAAACAACTCGTTGTCACCAAAATCTTCCTTCTATGTTTACTCCAGAAACCCCTAAAATTTCCCAGTAAAGCAATAATCTTTTAATAAAAAAAAAAATACACTAATTTCTCAGCTGCAAACGTTATCTAAAACCCTACGGAAAACTCAAAACCAATAGCTAAAGAAAACAGAATACAGGAGATTATTAGAACACACCTGACTAAATCCATGGCCTTTAAACTTATTGGATTCGAACCAACGAATCCATGGCTGAAATTTTTAAGAAGATAAAACAAAAAGCTTCGACGGAGACGCTAAGCAAAAACAGGGTCGAAGATATCTCAAAGATGATGGTGGAAGAGATAGGTAAGGAGGCTAAGAGAATCCTCTGTCGTGTCGTCTGGCTTGAAGGGAAAAAAAGATAGAGAAATTTGCCGGCGAGAGATGGCTTATAGTTCCGATCTCTTCTCCTTGGGTGGGTGAATAATGAATGTTATCACTTCAGGCGACACCGAGATTCTCTAATTTAATTTGGGAACAGAATCTCGTCTATTTAACCGACCTCAACTGAACCATAGTAATTCCGACCGAACTGAACTCGGTACATGATAGTCTGAATCGAGTGACTGGTTTTATCAGGTTATCTTCGGTTTAGAAAATCGAAATAAATTTGAAAATAGTTTTGGCTACTGAATCAAACCGGACTCTGATGCGTAGATAATCTATCCATTGGTTACAACTTTAAAACAAACATTCAATGATATAATGCCGAAATAGCTAGCTAGGTACGAAGTTGAATAATATGTTTTTATACCCGACCCGGATACCGAATCGGATGACCTTTCGGGTCACCGGTCGAATCGGATCAACCGTCGGATCAATATAATAAAGAATAATTTATATATTATTATGTATTTATCAATATTTATATGTATTATTTTATGAAATTAAGAATAAAACATAAAAAATATTTAAATAGTGAAAAGGTAATATTATGTTTGATAAAAACAAAAAAAGATCTAACAGTAATATTAAAATAATTCAATCAAATTTAAACCAAAAGTGAAGAAACTACTAAAATAGTAAAAAATCCCCAATAACAAAAATGAAATAATTAAACATTAAAACAACCAATCGTATGTACACTCTTTACAAATTACAAAGTTATAAAAAATAAGTGTAAAATACTATTTTATTTTCAAAATCAAACATTTTATTTGAATCAAAAGGGTTTAAAAATAAAAAATTTTAAATATTTTGAAAAAAGTTCTTGACCCGCAATCCGGTGGACCAGTTGAACCGACTGAATAGCGGGTTAATAGCAGTTTTTTTGGATTTTTTTGGTTTTATTATTGACGGGTTTTAATACTAAATCCGAATTGGAGTAATGTCCGAGTCCTGGATTATCCGGTCGGACCGGCCGGGTCGGATAGAGCGTGTAAACACTGAGTTCAATCCAACATTAAATAAAATGGACCAACATAACCAGTCACTTTTGTCAAAATTTATTGACAAATGAATGTTCAACAAACAAACCTGTTAGAATGACAATTCGGTTTACAAGTGAACCCAAGTGTAGAAAGCACGCAATTCGACGTCTCCTTAATTAAACCTTGGGACAGAAACTTTCAAGATTTCTTCACATTGGTCCATGCATGAGTAGATTGATCAGACAAAGCTATAGTTAAAAAGATCCATCCCTCAATTTTGTTACCTTCATCAGTTTTCAACAAGCAAAGATTCCCAAGACATAAGCTTTTTAACCCCCCAAAAAAAAAAAATCCCAAGCCATTGCTCCAGACAGAATTAGTTGGTTTAAAACTTTATCTGAAGTTAATCCCACGAGATAAAAAATCATAGCTCAACATATTGTCAGCATGTCCAAGACTCCAAGCTACTTATCAATTACATAAATTTCATGTATCACTGTCTTCTAGAAGACATGTAGACTGTTGGAGATAGCAAAAATTGAATATAGATGACCATGTTAATACACAGCTAGATAACCTTCCTCACACAAAAAAAATAGTGGCAATCTATTAGTAGTACAGAGACTTTATCAAAAAAAAACTTTATCTGAAGTCCAGTGATATATCTACTTCGATCATCTCGTGTTCTCTATCAGCAGAAACTTTTAGTTTGTTATCATCAATCTCCAGTATATATAGAACCACACCAAAAATGTTATGTTATCCCATGATTGAAATATAAAATATAGAGCTTCATATAACTTCCAATATTATTGTTTAATAGATTAAAATTTAACTCATACATGTTTATGATTCACTAGTCATCTAATGTCGCCTGCATGGTTGAGACAGCAATGGAGACATTATTGTTGTGAGAAAGTGTCGAAACTAGAATCTCTTTAAACTTATAATTAATGTAAGAGTCTTCCAACTGTACGACCATTTTCTCTAATGTCTTTGTGTTTTTAAAGCGCCGGTCGAGCTCTCCTTGGCCATCTTAATTTATCAAACTGTGTAGTTTGCGATTTTCTTAGGGTTTGTTATCATGAAAGAAGAGCTTGTCCTATTTTTATTTTTATTGACAAAAAGTGAGTCTCCTTATTTTTTTTTCCTTATTTCCGAGTCACATATAATAGTCATACAAGGCCCAAAATAGTACATAAAAAGTTTTTAAAGTGTTTTAGTTTCCATTTGATTTCTTACATTCTATATTTCGGTAAAATACAAGTCATAAATTTCATGCATCAGTAATTCAGTGTCTTCCTAGAAGACAATAAACTGTTGGAGGTAGCCGAAACTAAATATAGATGACCATGTTAATACACAGCTGGAGAACTCAAACAAAAAATAGTGACAATCTATTAGTCATACCGAGACATTGAGACCTACATTAAATTATTGAACATCATTTAACTTGGAAGTATATTGACACAGATAAAAAAAATTCAATTACGAAGCAAAACACTTCGTATAAAATTCTAGACAACCAAAAAAAGAAAAACCATTCTCATCAAAATCAAAATCTAATTGATCAATAAATGTGATGTAGAATCTTTATACTATTAAAAATAAAGTACATTTGAGTTATCATTATTTCCAAACACTTTTCACTTGTCTCTACATCCAAACAATTTTTATATCTAATAAAAAAATAAATATTAATTTTTTTTAATAATATGGAAACTAACATTAATTTTAAATTTCTTAAAATCTCTCTATCCAATTTAAACCACTATACAGTATAACCTCTATAAATTAATACTCGATAAATTAATAAACACTATAAATTAATAAAATTTGATGGTCCCAATTCGGACCGGTGTAAAAATAAACAAAATTCGATAAGAGAATAAGATAATAATTTTTTTAGAATCTCTATGTAAATATATGGTCCCATTAATCATGTAAATTTTCACATATATATATATACATATATAAAGGCAATATAGTTTTGTTTTTATGAATTTATGTTAGAACCCATAAACAACTTTTCTTATATAAGAAAATATTATGTTGTATTTTAAACTATCTTATTGTTCTAATGTAAATAAATTTTTCATAAAATAAACAAAAATTTCTATAAAATTTTAAATTATAAATATGCATAATTTTTATTTCAATAGTTGTATAGACTGTTTAAATAAAACAATTAAAATTACTAATCATAAATTTAAAATTTATGTTAATTGTTTATATAAGTAAATTCATCTATAATCTTTGTTATTTATTATCAAAATAATTTAATTTCCTTTTAAATTTTAAACTTTCAACTCCAAAACTATTAAAATTTATAATATCCAATACATTAATTATATTTAGATCAAAAATTTTTAATTTATTTATTTTTAATTTTTGAAAAAAAATTCTATAAATTAATAAACATTATTTTATACTATAATTTAATATTTATTAATTTATAGATAAATTAATATCACTATAAATTAATAAAATAATATGGTCCCAACATTATTAATTTATAGAGGTTTTACTATACTTGAAAAAATATGAATCTCCTTACATCTTTATTTAATCTTATTTTTAAATTATTTTGAATTATTATATAATATATATAATTAATAAAATTTTAGATTTTTTTTACATACGTTGTGATTTAAATTTTTAAAAATGGACATAAATTACTCAATCGATGAAGAAAACAATGCGTTTGTTCAATATCCCAGCTCGGCTAAGAAATTTTAAAAGAACTTTCAAATATTATCTCTATACTATTAAATTAAAATAAAAATAATTATCTATGTATCCAAACAACAAGTAGTTATACATGTGCCCAATCACTCACATATTTAGTTTCTTTATTTTTCTTCTTTCTACATAAATAAAAATAATAAATTAATTCTCTATAATCATTTTCTTATCTAATATTGAGATTTTAAAAGTATGAATTATGATTCTTCTATTATCTTTGTTTGATCTTATTTTTAAATTATTTTGAATTATTATATAATACATACAATTAATAAAATTTTAGATTTTTTCTACATATGTTGTAATTCAAATTTTTATAAACATATATATATATATATTACTCAATAGTGTGTGTTCGACGTTCCACATTGGTAGATGTGTCAATCAGATCGATGATCTTCAGATAAGTACAAGTAAATCCACCATAGAGGGATGAACATAAAATTTTATGCCTATTAAAAGTGGGTATCATGAACAAGCCCATAGTGAACCGGAGATTTAGCGAGATTTATCCGCGGATAGGTAGGTCGGCCCGCAGACTACCAATTTTTAATAAAAAAATAATATATATATATAAATAAATAATTATATATAGCTGATGAAATATAATCTATGATATATTTGAAAATATAAAAGAGTTTATGTATAAAATTAGAATATTTAGAAAAAGAGAATATTAAAAATATTTCTATTTAAAAAGTTTTTAATTTTAATTTTCAAAAGTATTTTATTTTTTAAAATTATAAGAATCAAATCTGGGGGCAGCTCGCTAACCCGTTGGACAGAGAAGAGCAGGCTTGGACATAAGAACTACTTACAATAACAACAAAATCGGTATATACGTCAACTTACCAACAACCTTAACACTTTATAATTTAATGAAGTTAAATTATATATAACTAAAAGAAAAATAATTATATAAACTAAACGAACAAAATCTATAAATCTATAAATTATCTGAAAAACTGAATACAAAATATTAAATAGTAAAATATAAATATTTGTTACAATGATTAACAAAACATTGAGTTGCGATATACCGCGAATTCGACTTTAGTGTTAAATACGCGGTGTACCGCGAGTTCGACTCTAATATTAAAGAAGACTAAGGACTTGGTGTAGAGTCTCTAGACAGTGCCGGCTCAATATGGAAGGCGGGTCGTGCAACTGTCCGGGAGCCCAACTCTGGGTCCAATAATATTGGGTCTCGATTATTTTTTTTATATATGTATTTGTGTTTTAGTGACATCCGATTTTAAATCCAATAACAAAACGACTCCAATTTTTTTGTCATCATCTATATATATTTTGAATTCGAGTAATGGGGCAATGGCATCATATTATAAATATAACATGTATTTGTAAAAAAGAAAAGACTCAGATTTATTAAAAATAAAAACTCAATAAATAAAAAAATAATTAGTAGTTATTCAAAAAAAAACTATTTTTAAAAGTTGTCAAATTTATTTTAAATATATATATATATATTAAAATTAAGTAAAACATTTTAATTATAGGAGACTAACTTCTTCTTATTTGTTTTGCCCTAGGGGACCTAAGGGCATCTTTATCGTATAGCTTGAAATGAGTGCCTTCCCCAAATTTTTTTTTGTTTTTTTTTTTTTGGAAAGAGACAGTGTCTCGCGGGAGACACTAAAGACACGCGGAAGACCACAAATGGTGGGTCCGGACGCGGAAGATACTAAAAAAACTGTCCGATAAGGATGGCCTAATACTCTTGAGCTTGCCCTGGGTGTAGAGCGCAATGGAGACACTATACCTGTGAGAAAGTGTAGCAACCAGCTCTTTAAACATAAGGTAATGGCCTTCCAACAGTACGACCATCTTGTCTAATATCTTTGTGTTTTTAATCATAAGTTCCACGAATGTAACCACGTGATTTGACTCTACATCCAAACATGACTTGTTCCAAAAGACTCCATATTTTGCTGTCCAACACTGATCCAGATTCAAGCCTTCCAAATCCACGTAGTCGCCAAGATACGCACTCTGATCACCAGAAAAAAAAAATGGTTCTCAGATGATAGTTATTTAGTTTAAAA
The DNA here is from genome assembly GCA_028015245.1 of Cardamine occulta. NCBI lineage: Eukaryota > Viridiplantae > Streptophyta > Magnoliopsida > Brassicales > Brassicaceae > Cardamine > Cardamine occulta. Next base: position 7,184,432 of record CM051370.1, on the reverse strand, counting down.
TGGTCAAGGAAAATCATGGAAGATAATGCTAAATATACCGGTCCGTCGAGGGAATCCATTGTGTGTACTATAAGCTTCTTTAAATCAGGTGGGTTTTGTAACACTCTTTTTATACCAGGAATAACATATTGAAAGATCCCTGTCTCAAGAGTCAAATACTTAACCTTGAACATCGGAAAAGGAACATCACAAAGCTCGTCAAAAGATAACATCTGTAATAGAAAGGTATTGAATACCAAAGCGCAGATTAATCAGTAGACACCGTACGTGCTTATAACATTGATTTATAAAACGTTCTTAATATATAAAAACGAAAACATTAATTTACCTGAAGAAAGTTTCCTCCAAAAGTAAGCTTCTCCACGTTCTTCAACTTTCAAACATCTTTAGCACCATGACTTGAAGAAAACTAACCTTGATGATTCTTCTTGGAATTGAGTAACTGCAGATGTTCACTTTAGCTTCCGTTAGTGACGAGACATCAACTAGATCAATACATGGTAAATTAGAGTTTCTAAGTCTGAGACAATGGATATGTGGTGCCACAATTTGCAATGCCATTATCTCGGAATCCCAACCGATACCGTTTATTTCTAATGTTCTCAGGCGCATCAATTTGCTGAGATCAAGTATAGATTGTGAATGTATTGATATTATTAGAATGAATGTACAAATATATAGAGAGTTACACGAGGGTTTTAGGAGAAGAAGTAATTACATAATCAATCACAATTAAATCAATTATACATATTTCCTTATATCCTCTATATCAAGAACCCCCGGTGAATGGAAGTAATGCAATTCTAAGCTCTCAAGAATGGGACAACCAGATAGAACCTTAGCAACTGATTCATCAGATAGAGAGCAACACAAGGATAACTTCTTCAGTGATGTCCAAGACACAGATCAAGAGCATCTGGAAATCAGACCCTAAGTTAAGGGCGAGTTGTTTAACAGAGGAATTGTTGTAGAAGAAATCAGGAAACTTATATTTAGTCGCACGATAGCTCCAGACATCAAGAGACAGGTTCTCCACGTTACGGGACATGGCAAACTTAATCCACGTGTCGATGTGGGGAATATAGCTGATATCGGTGGTATTTAGGTGAAAATTGATCATTTTGGGAGCTGTGTAGCTAGATAGGGTTTGGTTTATAGAATCAGCCTCCAGACTATAACTATCGAATGAAAGGGAAGGTATATCACACCATACATGCCTCCATCGTTTTGACAAAAGGGAAGTTTTGATGGCTAATTCGGTCGGAATAAAGGAAAGGATATGTTGGAGGATCACATCATGTAAAGAGCTGATTAAGTCTACTGCTCCTCTTGCACTGGCTGTAGCACTGTCGTCGGCCATCTTTAACTTGCGATCTTATTAGGGTTTATTATCAAACAGCTTATATTTTAGACACATGAACTATGAAGACATTGATAAAAGGGTTTGGGACCCACATGATAAGATATTTGATTTTTGTTTCCTCCTACTTTGATTAATATCAAAATGGCCCTTTACTTATGTACGTATGTCTATATAACCCCAGCGTTAAAACTGTAATAAAACCCTTATTTCTTCCTTCTTCTTCTTCCACTTTTCTCCAATTTGCTAAGTTGAGAAAATCAATTTTCAAAATTTCTTTTGATTTTCCTGTTTTCCGACTTCAAATCGCGAAACCCTAGTTTGAAGAATCTTGCTAGATTGCTTTCCGGGGAATCAGAAATGACTGGTTCATAAATTTAGATCGGAATAAAAAATCTATCGAGAATGAGTCAGCCTTCAGTGATTCTTGCAACGGCTAGCTATGATCACACCATCCGATTCTGGGAAGCCGAAACTGGTCGCTGTTACCGTACCATTCAGTATCCTGATTCGGTGTGTGTTTTCTCTCTCTCTTGTTCAAACACTGATCGCTCTGAAATTTTCACCTGAAACTCTTTCCATTTTTGTTTTGTTTGTATTTGTATTTTGCAGCATGTAAATAGGCTGGAGATAACACCAGATAAGCGTTATCTAGCAGCTGCTTGCAACCCTCATATACGACTCTTTGATGTCAATTCCAATAGCCCTCAACCTGTAAATTATTCCTCTCTTTTTTTTTTTTTTGCAATGTGGTTTTAATTTTCTTATGCCTTGCTTGTATGATCTTGATTGAGGATTTGTGTGAATCAGGTAATGACTTATGATTCACACACCAACAATGTTATGGCGGTAGGATTCCAATGTGATGGGAAATGGATGTATTCTGGATCAGAGGATGGTACTGTTAAGATCTGGGACTTGAGGTTAGATTCAAGATTGTTTCTTTTATCTGAATGTTAATAGATTCATTCAAGTGGGCATTGAATACAATGTTACAGAAGTCCTTAGAAAGTTACACGTCATTAAAAGTTGATTTGCATTCTTAGCAATAAATTGTTGATTCGTAAACAAAAATGCAGGGCTCCGGGTTGCCAAAAGGAATATGAAAGTATTACGGCAGTTAATACAGTTGTTTTGCACCCAAATCAGGTATAATCAACTAGCCAAGCCATCTTGTTGGTGTTATTTTGTAGCTATTTTGTTAAAGCGACTTGTGGTGTTGCTGCTATTGACAGTTGTGTTTGTTTATCTGGTAGTTTTCTCAGTTCGTATATTCTGAACTTTGCTTTTTCTTGTACAGACTGAATTGATATCTGGAGACCAAAATGGCAATATACGTGTATGGGATCTCAGAGCTGATTCGTGTAGCTGTGAACTGGTAATTTGCCTTTGACACATCTTCATTTCTTTATCCTAGTTACATTTTTTGAGAAACTGTAGATAATCACTCAAGAGTAAACTCTATAGGTACCAGAAGTTGATACAGCTGTACAGTCTTTAACGGTTATGTGGGATGGAACAATGGTGGTTGCTGCTAACAACCGTGGAACATGTTATGTATGGCGCTTGTTGCGTGGAAAACAGGTAGTGGTCTAATATTGCAAACCTTTCTTTCTTTAACCATGATGTAGTCTCATTCCTGTAATTTTCTATGCCATTTTAAAATTTCTATTTTTGTTCAGACGATGACCGAGTTTGAGCCCCTTCATAAGCTACAAGCTCATAATGGCCACATCCTTAAATGTCTCCTCTCTCCTGCAAACAAGTAATGTGTTTTTTATTCTTTCTCTTAAAACCGTTTCTTTCATCTTCTCTCTTTGAAGCTCTTATATATTTGTTAGCAGATATTTAGCGACTGCATCATCTGATAAAACCGTCAAAATATGGAACGTCGATGGTTTCAAGCTAGAGAAAGTTTTAACTGGTATTGATTGTTTCCATGTTTTTGAAAGATGTATTCGTTTCTCCATTACCCTCTCTTACACTCTTACCAAACTTATTTAACAGGACATCAAAGATGGGTCTGGGACTGTGTCTTCTCAGTGGATGGAGAGTTTCTTGTAACAGGTAGTAATCTCTAACTTAAACCAAACCACTGGAAAACTAAACAGAACAATCTTTATACTGGTTTTGAATCTGTGATGTTGTACAGCATCATCGGACATGACTGCTAGATTGTGGTCGATGCCAGCGGGAAAAGAAGTGAAGGTGTACCAAGGTCATCACAAAGCCACTGTGTGTTGCGCACTCCACGATTAAAAACCTTAATAAGAATCAAATAAGCTAAATTATGAACCAATTATGATTGTGTTTTAGAAAACTCTTGTACATTTCAATCGCATTTGTACCACGATTGTGTTCTTTGTGTGTTTTTAGAAAACTCTTGTACATTTTCTATTGGAACTCCTACTTCCTCTGATCGTCAAACATTTCTCTCCAACTCTGCAACCAAAAACTCAACAAAAATTATATACAAGTGAAGGCCCACGTACGGCCCGTTTAAGCAAATTCAATTTCTTAAAGCTACACCTAGCTCGGAAACTTGGGCCCAAACAAGTGGAGTCTCCTTGCAGAACCATTCCAAACCCTAATTCCATCATTTTTAGCCCTAGAGTATAAATAGCTTCATTTCACTCGACTTCCAATTCTCTCGCTCTGTTACACCGTTTTCGCGAGTAAGAATAAGAAACCTTAAGAGTCTCTCCCCCCCAAAACCTCAAACCATGGCTGAGGGACTCGTATTGAAGGGCACTATGAGAGCCCACACCGATATGGTCACAGCCATCGCTACACCGATCGACAATTCCGACATCATCGTCACAGCGTCGCGTGACAAATCCATCATCCTCTGGAAACTCACCAAAGACGACAAGTCTTACGGTGTTGCTCAGCGTAGGCTCACAGGTCACTCTCACTTCGTTGAAGATGTCGTTCTCTCATCGGACGGTCAGTTTGCTCTCTCCGGTAGCTGGGACGGTGAGCTCCGTCTCTGGGATCTCGCTACTGGTGTCTCCACACGCAGATTCGTCGGACACACGAAAGATGTGCTCTCCGTTGCATTCTCCGTTGATAACCGTCAGATTGTATCTGCGTCCCGTGACCGTACGATCAAGCTGTGGAACACTCTTGGTGAATGCAAGTACACGATCTCTGAGCAAGGTGATGGTCACAAGGATTGGATTAGCTGTGTGAGGTTTAGCCCTAATACGCTTGTGCCAACCATTGTTTCTGCTTCTTGGGATCACACTGTGAAAGTTTGGAATCTCCAGAACTGTAAGCTGAGGAACTCTCTTGCTGGACACTCTGGTTACCTCAACACTGTGGCTGTTTCTCCTGATGGTTCGCTATGCGCTAGTGGTGGGAAAGATGGTGTTATCTTGTTGTGGGATTTGGCTGAGGGAAAGAAGCTGTACTCGCTTGAGGCTGGCTCGATTATTCACTCGCTTTGCTTCAGCCCTAACAGATACTGGTTGTGTGCTGCTACGGAGAATAGCATTAAGATCTGGGATCTTGAGAGCAAGAGTGTTGTTGAGGATTTGAAGGTTGATCTTAAGGCTGAGGCAGAGAAGTCTGATGGTGGTGTTGGAACTGGTAACCAGAAGAAGGTATGTCATTTATTCATATAATTCTACAAGTGTTTCGATAGTAATTGTTCCTCTGTTCATAGAAATCATCGTTAGTGGAGAATGTTTACTTGTATAGAAGTTGCATAAGTATGTTCCGAGTAATCGTTTCTCTGATGGGAATAGTTTCCGATTAGCTTTGAAACTCTCGATTTTGATTGTTGACGATATATCCTCTGTAATGTTACTCTTCTTCAAAAGGATTTGACTTAGTTGTTAGGCATAGGAAGAGGAAGAGATTGATGATGTTTCTAATTAGGATTGTGAAATGAAAATGCAGGTTATCTACTGCACAAGCTTGAACTGGAGTGCAGATGGAAGCACATTGTTCAGTGGTTACACTGATGGAGTTGTCAGGGTCTGGGGTATTGGTCGTTACTAGAGATAAGAAAAGAAGAGGAAGAAGAAGAAACGTTACCAAATCTCCAGAAAAAAATAGCTGTTTTTAATTTCTCCAATTTTTCCAGACTGGGTCAGTATTAAAGCTTATGTATTAGTCCCTCCAAAACCTCTATATTGGCAATTTTTGTTTAATTTCCAGAAGAAGAAAAAAACATCTAGTCAAAATGTCGATCCATTGATTATCATATAACTATATTAAAAACATCTACTGCAACCTCCGTTCGTATCCATCTGCAGTCTACTCGAATCTTTTATGACTGTAAAACGGCAAGGTGTTTGTTAATAAAAATCTCAGACAGCATAGTGACCTTAAAAAATAATATCAATATCTCTGACTCGCTCGTCATCCTAATAACGGTACAGATGCTGCAACGGATTTATGAAGCAGAGAGATATTAATGGCGGTTTCTGCAGGGGCTTTAGCTTTTCCTTCTCCTTCTCCTTTCTCTTCAGCCCCTGCTTTATCAGTCCGCGCCACCCTTAATCCTATCTCAGCGACGGTTTCTGAGTTTAAAGATGAACAAGGAAACATCAACACTAGCTCTACCCAGAAATTCACTTACAGTCGAGCTTCTCCCGCAGTCCGATGGCCACATTTGAATCTCCGTGAGACATACGATTCCAGAACTTCAACTCCATCGCAGCCTGTTTCTTCTCCGGTTTCTCCCACCCATGTCGCTGATATTCCGAATTCCGAAGAAGTTGATTCAGTTAGCTCCAGCGAGCAGCAAAAGGCGAAAGATGAAGCCGCAGTTGCGAGTCGGAGAAGGAGAGTGAAGAAGTTGAATAAGGTAGCTCTGATTAAGGCTAAAGATTGGAGAGAGAGAGTGAAATTTCTGACGGATAAGATTCTAAGTCTGAAACCTAATCAATTCGTTGCGGATATCCTCGATGCTCGGCCTGTTCAGATGACTCCTACGGATTATTGCTTCGTTGTGAAATCAGTTGGTCAGGAGAGCTGGCAACGAGCTCTTGAGGTTTTCGAGTGGCTCAATCTTCGTCATTGGCATTCACCTAATGCTCGAATGGTGGCAGCTATACTCGGTGTTTTGGGACGGTGGAATCAGGAATCACTTGCGGTGGAGATTTTCACGAGGGCTGAGCCAACTGTGGGAGATACGGTTCAAGTGTACAACGCAATGATGGGGGTTTATTCTCGTAGTGGCAAGTTTTCAAAGGCACAAGAGTTGCTCGATGCAATGCGACAGAGAGGATGTGTTCCAGACCTTATTAGTTTCAATACTCTTATTAACGCTAGGCTTAAGTCTGGTGGGTTGACTCCCAATCTGGCAGTTGATCTATTAGAGATGGTGAGAAATTCGGGTCTTAGACCTGATGCTATTACTTACAACACTCTTCTTAGTGCTTGTTCACGGGATTCAAATTTGGAGGGGGCAGTGAAGATTTTTGAGGATATGGAAGCTTATCGATGTCAGCCTGACTTGTGGACTTATAATGCCATGATTTCTGTTTATGGAAGATGTGGCCTTGCTGCTGAAGCCGAGAGGCTTTTCAAGGAGCTTGAGCTTAAAGGTTATTTCCCTGATGTAGTGACATACAACTCTTTGCTCTATGCTTTTGCCAGAGAAAGAAATACGGAGAAGGTGAAGGAGGTGTACCAAGAAATGCAGAAAATGGGGTTTGGGAAAGATGAGATGACTTACAACACCATCATTCACATGTATGGAAAACAGGGGCAACTTGATCTTGCGCTACAGCTTTATAAGGACATGAAAGGTTTGTCAGGTAGAAACCCTGATGCTGTTACTTACACTGTTTTGATCGATTCGCTTGGAAAAGCAAACAGAACCGTGGAAGCGGCAGCTCTAATGTCTGAGATGCTTGATATTGGAATCAAACCAACTCTGCAGACCTACAGTGCTCTCATCTGTGGTTATGCCAAGGCTGGGAAGCGAGAGCAGGCTGAGGATACTTTCAGTTGCATGTTGCGTTCAGGGACTAAACCTGATAATTTAGCGTATTCTGTAATGTTGGATGTATTTCTAAGAGGCAACGAGATAAGAAAGGCGTGTGTTTTGTATCGTGATATGATTTCTGATAGTCATACACCGTCTCAAAGTCTGTATGAGTTGATGATACTTGGACTTATGAAGGAAAACAGGTCAAAAGACATTCAGAAAACCATTAGAGACATGGAAGAATTGTGTGGCATGAACCCACTAGAGATTTCATCAGTGCTTGTTAAGGGCGAATGCTATGATCTTGCTTCTAGACAGTTGAAAGTGGCTATCACCAGTGGCTATGAATTGGAAAACGACACACTATTGTCTATCCTGGGATCCTACAGTTCATCAGGGAGGCATTCAGAAGCATTTGAATTACTTGAATTTTTGAAAGAGCACGCCAGTGGATCTAGGAGACTTATAAATGAAGCACTAATTGTTCTACACTGCAAGGTTAACAATATAATAGCTGCGCTTGGTGAATATTTCGCTGACCCATGTATTCATGGCTGGTGTTTTGGCAGTTCTACCATGTATGAGTCTCTATTACACTGCTGTGTAGCAAATGAATATTATGCTGAAGCTTCCCAAGTTTTCTCTGACCTGAAACTATCTGGCTGTGAAGCTTCAGAAAGCGTTTGTAAAAGCATGGTTGTTGTGTATTGCAAGCTTGGCTTTCCTGAGACAGCTCATCAAGTGGTTTATCAGGCTGAGACAAAAGGCTTCCACTTTGCTTGTTCGCCTATGTATACTGATATCATTGAGGCTTATGGAAAACTAAAACTATGGCAAAAAGCGGAGAGTGTGGTTGGCAACTTAAGGCAAAGTGGACGAACACCTGACCTGAAGACATGGAATAGTTTGATGGCGGCTTATGCTGAGTGTGGCTGTTACGAGCGAGCAAGGGCTATATTTAACACTATGATGAGGGATGGTCCTTCTCCTACAGTTGAATCCATTAATATCCTGTTGCATGCTTTAAGTGTTGATGGGAGGTTAGAGGAGCTCTACGTGGTTGTTGAAGAATTGCAAGATATGGGCTTTAAGATTAGCAAAAGCTCCATTCTTTTGATGCTTGATGCATTTGCGCGGGCTGGAAATATCTTTGAGGTAAAGAAGATATACAATAGCATGAAAGCTGCTGGTTATTTACCCACGATTCGCCTTTATAGGATGATGGTTGAGCTTTTATGTAAAGGAAAACGAGTTAGAGATGCTGAAATTATGGTCTCTGAAATGGAAGAAGCCAGTTTCAAGGTCGAGCTCGCTATATGGAATTCCATGCTCAAGATGTATACGGCTATTGAGGATTACAAGAAGACAGTTCAAGTATACCGGAGGATAAAAGAAACTGGACTGGAACCAGATGAGACTACTTACAATACACTGATAATCATGTATTGTAGAGACAGACGACCAGAAGAAGGGTACTTGCTTATGCAGCAAATGAGAAATATTGGTTTGGACCCAAAACTGGACACATACAAAAGCTTGATCTCTGCTTTTGGTAAGCAAAAATGCCTTGAACAAGCTGAACAACTGTTTGAAGAGCTTCTCTCCAAAGGTTATAAACTAGACCGTTCATTTTACCACACAATGATGAAAGTATCCCGTGATTCTGGAAGTGACTCTAAGGCAGAGAATTTGTTGCAAATGATGAAGAATGCGGGAATAGAACCAACACTTGCTACAATGCATTTGCTCATGGTTTCATATAGTTCTTCAGGAAAGCCCCAAGAAGCTGAAAAAGTTCTTAGTAACCTGAAAGAAACAGACGTGGAACTAACAACTCTGCCTTATAGTTCTGTTATTGATGCTTACCTTCGGAGCAAAGATTATAACAGTGGAATAGAAAGGCTCTTGGAAATGAAGAGAGAGGGACTGGAGCCAGACCATAGGATATGGACTTGCTTTGTTAGGGCGGCTAGCTTTGCCAAGGAAAAAAGCGAAGTCACGTTGCTGCTAAAAGCTCTACAAGATATTGGTTTTGATCTTCCTATCAGGTATGGATGATCTGATGCATCACTTAACTTAGAAAGTATTGCTGTTTGTCATGTTTGGCGAAATCCTTAATACAGTTCTAGAAAGATTCATGGTTTTTATATTACAAGTAAGATAATATAAATCTGATACAGTACCAAGAAATAGTACATATCTACCAGGGTTTTTATATTACTCTAAACAGAACCAAGAAACAATGTATATCATCATATATTACTGCATCTCATGTTTTTTTTCCACTGGTTTTTAATGATACCTACCAGGCTTTTAGCTGGAAGACCTGAGTTGCTAGTTTCTGAGGTGGATGGATGGTTTGAGAAACTGAAGCCCATAGAGGACAATGCTGCTCTCAATCTTGCTAATGCTCTTTTAAATTTTCTCTGGGCGTTTGAACTCAGAGCTACTGCATCATGGGTTTTCCAATTGGCAATCAAAAGGGATATCTTCAGTCGCGATGTTTTTAGGTCAGTCCTATATACATATGCTCATAAAAGGGAGAGCCAATTAATAAGACTGGTTTTATGTATATGGTACTAGTCAACATTCATATCTTGCAAGCGTTTAGCAGTTACATTTTTGTGTGAGATTGATTTTCAGGGTGGCGGACAAGGACTGGGGTGCTGATTTTAGAAGATTGTCGGGAGGTGCAGCACTTGTTGCCCTAACTCTATGGCTTGACCACATGCAGGCAATTCATCTCCTTCCTTCTCTCTTGATATCTCTGCATCTTCTCATCATTCCATAGATCCATGCATAACTGAATATCTTTTGACAATCATTCTCATATTCACCAATAACCCTCGACCTCTGCTACATTTCCTCTCCCATTTCAGGATGCATCACTTGAAGGTTACCCAGAATCTCCAAAGTCAGTTGTCTTAATCACAGGGACTGCAGAGTACAACGGTATATCCCTTGATAAAACGCTAAAGGCGTGTCTTTGGGAGATGGGCTCTCCATTTCTTCCATGCAAGACGAGAACCGGGCTTCTAGTGGCCAAAGCTCACTCTCTCAGAATGTGGTTGAAGGACTCGCCGTTCTGCTTCGACTTGGAGCTAAAGGACTCAGTGTCTTTACCAGAATCAAGCTCGATGGAACTGATCGACGGGTGTTTCATAAGACGTGGCCTTGTTCCTGCGTTTAACCACATCAAAGAAAGACTTGGTGGGTTTGTGTCACCAAAGAAGTTTTCGAGATTGGCTTTGCTACCAGATGAGATGAGAGAACGAGTGATAAAGACAGATATAGAAGGACATAGACAGAAGTTAGAGAAGATGAAGAAGAAGAATAAGGGAAATGAAATGAATGGTGTTAATACTTCTAGGAAGTTCATTAGAAGTAAGTGATGTCATGAACTTGTAGTGATTATTGTATACACAGTTTTGATTTTTCTTTTTTTGTGGATACTAATCAGAAAAAGTGATTTCATGTAATTTTTATTAATAAATGATTTAATAAACATCTTATAGACTTACTATGGTCAAAGGTGTTTCTAGTGACTTGTAATTTTAGCTATTAAAATGCAGATGTACTCGATTGCTCTTTCTACCATTACCTTGTTTTACTTCTTTGTTGTTAGAATCACTGAAACTATTTTGTTTTTCTATAAAGTTAATCGGATTAGATTATACATACAAAATTTTCCAAAATTTGCAAGAGCAACAGAAACACCTAATTTGGTGCCTCCTGGTTCTCCATAGGAACTACTGCAGACACTTTCCTTCTAGGCTTAAGTTTCTGCAAAGTGGAGTTGTTCGATGTTTCTGCAACACTTTTGCGTCTTCGTTTTTGTTTCTCCTTTACATTGTCTTGGATCTCGCTACACCATTCCAATTCCAACATCCTCTCCTCTCCTCCATTGTTTGGTTCAATTTCACAGACAGTCTCATTCTCTTGTCTACATACATCTCCTGAGGATCTCTCTGATCCTTTTCTCCGTCTCTTTGGTTGTCTCTCTACATCTGACTTCTTCGGTCTGCATCAACAAAAAGGTGAATTTTAGATTCACAAAAGCTGTATGAGTGTGTGTGTGTGAGAGAGAGGAATCTTCAATTAACTTACTTGGCTTTGCGTTTCTTCTTCGAGGCTACAATATCAGATTCTGGATCTACAGGTATGTCTGGTAGTGCCAAAATAGGGCCTGCGACAAGAGCAGGACGCTCTGATTCCCGATCAACAAAATTACCTACAATAGCTTCTTTTCGTAACCTTCTAGCTTCTTGTAAAAGAACCACTTGATGAGGATATAGACTCTTCCATCTCCTCGAGCACTGATTGTCAGTACGACAAGACAGATGTGAAGCCACCTTGGACCAGCTATATCCATGTTCTGCAATTACTTCTCTTAGCTTTTCATCCTCTTCCTCGGTCCACTTACCACGGTTTAATTTGGGATCTAAACAATTTACCCATCTCTCTCGACACTGAGTCGCTGTCCGTCCAGGAACAAACGAAGAAATTTTATGCCAGTTTTTAGTTCCAAAGAGTGTCACAGCTACTTTCACACATTTGTCTTCCTCGGAGCTCCATTTCCCTTTTCTGGTAGGGAGAAGCGACTTTTTCCATCTGAAAGTATAGAGAGGAAGGGCATAAAATAACCTTATAACGCATTCTAAATCCTACAGAAATATCGCCAATGAGTGCATATTAAGGTTACGTTATAATCCTACATCAACTAAGCACGTTGCAGAATTTGACATCAAACAACTCATAAAAGAAATGGGTGATTGTAGAAGATAAAACTGACCTGTTTGAGCATTGAGTACCAGCTCTTCCTTCTAATACATTCGCAACGGATTGCCAGTTTTTGTCGCCAAACAACTCTACTGCGGCACGGAGTTGCTCATCTTCCTCTGCAGTCCATTCTTTTCTCAATATGCTTGCATTTAAACTTCTTTGATATCGAGCCAAACACTGAAATGGAGTCCTATTTGTTCCTAGTGAGATAGCAATGTCAACCCAGTCTGTAAGAGACTTTCTTTCGATGATTCGAAGTAGGTTTTTGTCCTCTGCTTCACTCCACGGACCTTGGTTAATCAATGGATCTTCTGAGCTCATCCACCTACAGTGAGACACAAATTTTCAGATTGGTATAAGAAAAGTCATCCATAGATGATTAAAAGCTAAATTATCTTAAAAGCAAAAACTTCAGCTAGAGGAGAAAGAAACTAACCGAGCTTCACATTCTGCAGCAGAACGGTCCTTGATACCCATCGAATCCCAATTAATTTGTGGAAGAAACTGCCTAATCATTTCCGGTGTGATCTCAAGGTTTCGGATTGATTCATTAATGGCGTCTATATCATATGTAGATCCTTCCAAGTCACTGTTAAGAAAATCTTGTCAGTCAACTCTTTCGAAAAAGTTAAAAAGAAATTTAAAAGAGGGAGAAGCAAGTAGTACCTGAACCGCTCAATAGCTTCAGAAACCAGTATATTTTGAACTTCTTTTTTTACGCCTTCTGCAAGTTTTTCGTTCTCCGTAGTCGACCAATTTTTGCGATCCACTGAAACTGGATACTTCTCTAGAGCCATCCTATAATTTGCAACACATGGGTTTTCCGGTGGACCCAACGTCAAAGGAGAGGTCTTTTTATCATTACCCTGCAAAGCAAAAAGACAGAATTTAAGAAAATAAATGTTTTTAGATCATGATCAACAGAAAACAGCCGACAGCAGAACAAAACAGGAGAGAAAACTAGATCAAAATGTACCTCAGAGCTATCACAAGGCACATATTTTCGTGTTGAGATTAATTCGACACGAGGATCTTTCATCTGAGATAGTGCCTGTTTAGTTATTCTCTTGCAAGTAGCTTGGAAATCTTTGACTATTTTAACATTTTTCTTGTGTTTCTCGTTCTGCTCGATCGTTGCTTCAATTTCTACCAATTTTCTTCGAAGAAATTTCTGATATGCTCTGTTCTTCCGGATTGCATCAACAAACGCTAGTGCAGCTTCAGGGAACCTTGAACTCGCAGCTGGCATAAGAGATAACTGGCATGTCCCCGGCTGGTCAAGTCGGTCAATGGCAGTGTTTTCTTCATGTACTTCCTCTGAATCTGGCACTGAGACAACTGATTTCCCGTGATCTGGAAAGCTTTTACAAGTATTAGATCTACTCAATATTTCGCTTGATGGTTCATTATCCGAGGCATGTACCTGCTTTTTCTTCCGGGGAGAGTCATTCATGAAATGTCCTTCCGGATCTGCAGAAACATAGAAATCAATTACCACTAAAGCATAAGCAATATATGACAAAGACAAGAAACAACATGCAACTGTGTATACAAATTTCCACTTAAAACTCTGAAACAAGAGACAAGCAAACCCCAAATTCTTGCATCATGAATCCATCATAAACTGTGTGGTCTACAATATAAACACACTGAGTGTAGCTTCTAGTTTAGAGCTATAAAACTAGCTTCCAATTCTGAAATCGAAGAGAACCAAATTCAATCTTACCATCCGCAAAACTATGTTAATCACTTGAAGCAGAGTCTTCAAATAACCATAGAAGGAACAAACACAGAAACGATATCTAACGAATCAGTAGCTAAAACATCAATAGAAAATAAAACAAGTAAAGAATTTCACAAATTGAGATTACCGTAATTTTCATAAGCAGAGAATCGCCTACGAATAGCCCGAAGAGTTTCAATGGCACCGTCGTCTTCGCACACATCTGTAGACAATGCTAATTGACTCTTAATGTTCCTAATCATCTCGAAGTCATCTTCACTCTCCGAATCCGAGGGTAAGGATAAACCCATGGGAGGATGATCACTATTCAAATTCGCATCCGTGGACGACGCTAATTGGCTCTTAATGGCACGAATCATCTCGAAGTCATCATCGTTCTCCGAATCCGAGGGCAAGGATAATCCCACGGGAGGATCACTGCTCAAATTCGCATCCGTCGACGATGCTAATTGGCTCTTAATGTTGCGAATCATCTCGAAATCATCTTCACTCTCCGAATCCGAGGGCAGGGATAACCCCATGGGAGGATCACTGCTCAAATTCGCATCCGTCGACGATGCTACTTGGCTCATCTCGAAGTCATCGTCGTTCTCCGAATCCGACGGCATCCCTCCGCCGCCGCCTCTATTCGCTTCAATAGAATTAGTTTTTGTGGTAGTTTCATTGGAATTGGGATCGGAGACAATAAAAGCTCGTCTTAAGTCTTCGAGGTCTTCACCGATGTCGTCGTCTTCTTCGGCATCGTCATCATCGTCATCAGGCTCGTATTGGCTATTACGATTCATCTCGTTACAGATAGAGAAAACCTTGTAATAGGAGAGTGAAATCTAATCGAATCGAAGGATGCAAGAAACCACTCCTAGAGAAAAGGTTTATGCTTATCGGAGAAGAAGCTTTTATTTCTTCCCCTCAAAATTAAGGTTTTGTTACGAGACTGAACCATTTTAACATGGCGGGCATCAGAAATAAACGGGTCGGATCAGGTCAGGCCGGGTCGTATTTACCAAAAATTCGGTCGGATCAGTTATTTTGGATCGTTCCGAAACATATTAATATTGACTTTAGGCCCATAATCCTAATAATAACCGGTTAACGATTAAGAAGTAACACTGCAACCCTACGGGTTAAGTCAGATTCGGGTAAGTGTTTGAATTTTTCTTGATCTCAAGGCTGGATCTTTTTAGCCATATCTGACTCATCATCTGATTAACCAGGTTCCATCTTTTGTACAATTTACACGCTGGAGAGCCTTCACAATGACTTGATCTTTTTCATTGGTGTGCATTGGCTCATCTTCATCGTCGATGGCAATTACTTTATCCTTGTCGTTTATGTTTTGTTCCAAATTAATATGCACTTGTTACTTATCTATCAGCTCTGAAACTAACATTTGAGCAGAAAAGATTACAATTAATTAGAAGAAACCCATACATCCTCTAACTCTACTACTGCTAGTCAAATGCATACCTTTTTCTGAATTGCTCTAAGAACATTAGTACAATTATATAATATGTACTTAATCTCATCGCATAAGCTTCATTTTGCTTTTTCTTAACACTCAACTTACTACTAAGCAAATAGCATGTTTCCATTTCCAAATCTCAATCTACAAGATTCCCGTCGACTTCATAGTCCCTTTGTCTTTTTTAAGGCAGATAATGATTGTATACAATACTAAGGTAAATAACCAAGGCTGAAAAACCCAAGTGATAAAAAAGAAACAAACGAGGTTGCGTTTTATGGGGTTGAAAACACAAACCAAAGAGCCTAGTCTACTCACTCTCGCCACAGAAACAAAGGGTCACTCAAACCGTCATCTCGATAACTTCTGTGACTAAGTCACAGTGACGACGGATGTAGACACGTCCTCCATTGCCCCACTCTGGTCCGAATGAGTCTTGGCATTCCCAGCAATCCACACCATCAATTGTCACCGGACGAATCAGCAACAAGAAGTGACCATAGCCAAAATGTTCAGCAGTTTGAAGCTCCTCCCAAGTTGGATCATAAATCCCTCCAGCTCCTGCGATGGAGTGGCTGACCTCACAGAGTGGAATCCTCACCGAAACTGGTGCAACTGCAGCCATCTTTGTAATTTGATCTTCAAAACAATCTCTCCCAAACTCTGGATCATCATTTATATAGTTCCGCAAGTAGTGAGTCTCCATAGCTTCAAGGACAAATCTCTTCACATCGGGATGCTAAAACAGACAAAAACAGATGAGAAATATATATATGTATATAATACTGAACCAATATTGGCTGTTGAATCATACTTACCTCTGGTGTTCGTCCTTGATGGTTGAGATCATATGTCAAAGGACACACGCTCTCCAAAACGGTGCCAAGTGTAGTGAGTGGAGCAATGGCATATTCACTACCATATATTGTGCCGTTTCTCTCCCGATGTCTTCTAGGCAAGACATTGATGAGTTCTTGGATGGATAGATGCTCATCCACCCCAAGCTTTCCATTTTTCTTAAGAGTGGCTTCGAACTGGTGTATGAATGCCACAGACCAGCAAACATCAGCTTCTTGAAACACACAGGGAGGAATAAAATTCATCGCTGCAAACCTAAGACAAGACACACATCAAAAAGCATCACGATTAAGAAACTTCAGTTTCATAAGAGCAACGAAATAATTTTGAGCCCTGGGAGTTTATATACCACAAATTCTCCTTCATTTGAAGCCATTAGAACCAGAAAACACAAAATCACATATACAAACATGTAAAAACACTAATTCCACAAAAGAAAGTAACATTGAAACGTTAAAGACAAAAGAAATAGACTAACATTACAAATCCAAATTCTCGAGATGAATAACAAAATCGAAATCGTCAAAGGCTCAAAGCTCACAATCCGGGACTTGAGGGAAAGCCCGAGTGTGACAGAGAACCCCCCAAATGATTAAGGAGTCGCGAAAATGACGAACAACGAGAATGCATCATTGTTTCAATCTATGATTAATGCAGACATAATACCTAAAATTGGTAGCTGAATAGCTTCAGACGAAACAATGGAGTGAAACAGCGGTGGCGGAGGAGAGAAGAGCAAACGTCACCGGAAAATCGCTGAAGATGATGAGAGACTCACCGTAACCGGACGAAAAACCCTTGCACACTTTTTCGATGCTATAGCACAAGCAGAGTCGAAATGAGTGTTGCTTGTTGAAATGACGGATTTGTCCTTACGTCGTTCTATTGTTGGTGCGCTTGAATGAAGGATAAAAACGTCAATTTGAATTGAAACCAGAACGATTGGGCCTTTTGGTGGAATCAGGTTTGGAGAAATGGGGAGAAACTGCCTGATAGCTGGACGAGGCCTGACTTTCCAATGGACCTATAATTTGAGCATATAGAAAACGGGCCTGGGACATTCTTATGCATGAAAAATCTCCTGACTGGATCCATGGAGCGATAACTGGACGAGGCCTGACTGTCTCCAATGGACCTATAATTTGGGCCAGGTGTTGTGATTGCGATGATGGCAGGCGGCGACGCCGGCAGATGAAATTGGCCACCGTGAGCCATCTGTTGAGAGAAAGAAATTTAAAGTGTATGTTCTAAGTAAGTGAGATAATCTGAAGGGAAGATGGCTTAGGATGAGAAAATCAAACCGGAAAAAAAAATCTCCTGGCTGGATCCATGGACCGGGCCTGACTGTCCCCAATGGACCTACAATTTGGGCAGGTTGTGGTGATTGCGATGATGGCGGCGACGACGCCGGCAGATGAATTTGGCCATAGTGAGCCATCTGTTGAGAGAGAAATTGAAAGTTTATGTTCTAAGTAAGTGATATAATCTGAAGGGAAGATGGCCTAGGATGAGAGAATCAAAGAGAAAAAAAAAAAAGACAAGTCCTTCGGACCAAAACTATCGAAGGGGTATGAAGTTTAACAAGAGGAGAGGTTTTGTTTATAAAGAAGAGCCTGAGGTAAGATTAGTATGAGGCTGTCAAATCTTACCCGAAACGTCTCTTTTTTATTATTTTTTATTTATGATAAAAAGATTCGGTCAACAACAATTTTGCTTATAAAGAGGAGATAAATCCGAATTTTACGGCCTTACCCAAAAACGTCTGTAGTATTTGATAATTTACTTAGCAGCTTTGTGTAAATTTCCCGGATTTAACGTACCAAACAAAAAAATATAGTTTACTGGGCCGTGCTGCCGACAACCAAACACAACTGGAACGGCACACGTGAAGGGACCACATCCACATGGGTCACACTCACTACCTAACTTACCCATCTACCAATTTTATTATATAGTATATACTTTATGCTTTCCACCGAATGTTACTTTATGATGTATTTTTTTTCTTCTCTTTAGATATTTCTTTTTTTTTCCTTAATCGCTCGAAACTTAGTTATAATAATATCAATTATCAAATTACACCAAACATATCAGAGATTGTAAATATATTTTTAATATGTTATATGTTATTAGATCACCGATTTTAATTTTTTTTACTTAAATATATGCTATTGATTTTATTTTATGAACGAGGTTAACAAGTCATATTTTTTTTACAATTCTCAATTATATATATATATATATATATATATATGTTGTACTTGTAACTCCTATATTATGTTAATTAGGACATGATAAGGTCTTTATAAAAATACTCTAAATATCGTCGATGGAGTTGTTTTTATTTATAAGCGTGATGCATTTAAACTTTTTGTTGTTGTAATAAGAATTTGATAGCCTTCCGGATTAAAATGTTTTGTCGTTATATTCCCATAAAAGAAAAGAAAAAAAAAAGAAAAAAAGAGACTATGAAGTCGAGTTGGGAATCTTATAGATTAAGAATTGGAAATGGAAACATGCTATTTGCTTAGTAGTTAGCTCAGTGTTAAGAAAAAAAGCAAAATGAAGCTCATGCGGTGAGATTGAGTACATATTATATTAATTATATCAATGTTCTTAGAGCAATTCAGAAAGAGGTGTGAGGAACCTGCATTTGACTAGTCAAGTAGATAAGTCAAGTAGATCTTGAGTGCTAGTTGGTTTAAAGGCACGAATATAGTTATGTGTAAGGGTTGAACATTAATTAGTTAGATTTTAGTTTATATGGATTTTATTTATATCCTGGAAATAAAACAAGAACAAAATTGTTAGACATTGGTAAAGACTTGCGTGAAGAATAATAATTCTAGACAATGAATATTCTGGCTAGATAAAAAATATATGCACAAAAATAAAAAAATTTGTGTTTTCTGTTACACAAGTGGGGAAGAATATGACAACTTTTGTACGTGAATAGTTTAGTTGTAAACTTAATACTCCCTCCGTTTCAGAATAGATGATGTTTTATCTACTTTATCTTGTTTCAGAAAGTTTGATGTTTTAATCTTTTTACTTTATTTTTATTGATAAATTGTAAATATCAAGATGTAATGATTGAAAAGAATTATGTTAATATTGGTTTATAATTATTAAAATAATTCTTGGTAAGAGAAAATAATATATATTAAAAAAGTAATGATTATTTTCTTAATTTGTGTAAAATATCCTTAACATCATGTATTGTGAAACAGAAGGAGTATATTTTTATAGACAGAGATAGACAGACATTGTAACCACTTGAAGAAGAAAAATCCATGGTATTTTGTTCTTCTTCAACCTTTTAGTTGTGTGTCCAATTTTAAAAATTCTACTCTATTTTCATCCATCCATCCAACCTACTGGCCTCTAAAATACTGTATCAAATACGCAAATTGTTTACTTATGTTGATCGAATCCATAAATTGATGTTTACATGGTGCATGATGACCACTACAAATTCACTTATTCTAGATTTATTTATTTTTTGCTAAGATTTATGTTGTTATATTGATTGCGTATGATACGATAGATGGATATAAAGTGCCTTGAGCGATACCAAAACCGGTTTGACAAGGATACCGAACAAAGAAACAAAGCTAAGAGACTAAAAAGCGGAGGCATACACACCGAGAGTTACAGAATCCGAACTCATGAGGGCCCAAAACTGATCCAAAGCCAAACTCTCCTCAGAGGGACCCCGAGAACCTCAAGGACTAAGGGTAGTCCTCTTCTCTTCTCGACTTTTTTTTTTGTGGCAACTAGATACGAAGCATTCAAGTATGTGCTTATGTGCAGAATAAAACGAATTAGGCATGCTAGTTTATGGCATGTTTTGGGAGTTTTTAGAGATTATTAACAAAAAATAAACAAAACTGGAGGATTTGAAATATCAATCAAGGAAATAGGAATATGAAGAAGATATCATCTTAATGAAAATGATACCTAATCGATGGAATCGTATACGGCTTAGAATTAAGGCAGACACAGATTATTAGTACATCATACAATACTAAGGTAAATAACCAAGGGTTATAATGATTATTGCTGTTAACATCCAGACGAAAACAAAAGAAAAACCCAAAGTGATAAAAAAGAAACAAACGAGGTTGCGTTTTATGGGGTATCACAAGTTGAAAACACAAACCAAAGAGCTTAGTCTACTCACTCCGCAGTGATCTTATTCTTCCTCCTCATCTTAGCCTCCATAATCATAGCCTTCATCATGGGTGAAGCACGATCTAAAAATAAACCACGAAATTAATTAATGACTTTGTTACCAAGTTCGAATTAAAATATATAAAAAAACAAGGGCAAAGTCATGTACTGGATGTTGGGAAATTTTTTTCCGAGTCCCTTGGCGGCATGACACTAACAACTGTAATATTCCATCCTCCCACGTCACGTCCACTAAGTTCCAGGGCCTTTTCTGCTGCGCCTTCTCCCCGAATAGCAATGAGAGCTCTCCTGATCAAAAGACAAGCATTTTAAAGACAAGCAATGAGGGCAATCTAATAACTTGAGAGAAAATTATATAGGAAGCCACAAACCTGGTGTTTGGGAGAATCAAAACACGGGTGACCTCTCCACATGAAGAGAAATGTTTACTGAGCCCGATCTGGAGATCAATCTCAGGGAGCGAAGTGTCATATCCCATAACTATCATACTAACAATTTTGTGTTGCACGAGTTAATGATATAATCAACATGACAACAACAACAACAACATACAAATAGTAAGATGGTATTACTCGCGTTCTGAACTCAAGTGTTTGGCTAACACATCAGCCCATATTCCAGGACCAGTGTATTCTCCCTTATACGTTGTTTCCTTAGCGAATACTTGCCATCCTCCCACGTCCACGTAACTTCCATTAAGTTCCAACGCCTTCTCTAGGGCACCTTCTCCGGCAAGACGAATGTAGGCACATCTGTGAAACAACGAAAACAATTAGTTTTTTTTTCTAGTTAGCATTAAAATATAAGAGGTAAAAATTGAATTTGCCATAAACATACAAACCTTTCCAGGATACCCTTTTCAAAGTTTTTAGGAACATAGATATGTAAGATCTCTCCGCATGAAGAGAAATGTTTTGTCAACGCGAGCTTGAGATCATACGCATAAAGCGAAGTGTCATATCCCTCAACGCAAATCCTGCTCACGTGACTGCAATAAAATTTGGTAAGATAATTATATATATCATCACAAATATGACAAACAAAATACTGTATATAGATTCAATATTTACCGGTCTCTTGGAGCCACCATTTCCGTAAAAGGCCGTTCTAGGACCTCTGATGTACCGAGAGGTTTAAACTTCTAATCAGGTACGTACAAGAAAAAGATGTAATCAGAAACTCTAATAGAGCAGAAACAGAGGTTATATAGAGAAGAGTGCGTAAGAAGAAATCCATAAGGAGAAGAATATTACTTTCATGGTGGTGATGAATTCGGTCATGGTGAAGTTGAGAAGAGCGGCTGCTAGGGTTTCCGACCCTCGAAAGATATTTTTCAGATCTAGGGATTTAGGTATGAGTAAAGTTATCTTTTTGTTAAAGACGAAGAAGGTATTTATATTTTTCGTTAATTATTTATTTTGGTTTGGTTTGGAAACATAAGTCAGTTCTAAACGATGGGCCATGAATCTAGCTCAGGCCTGTACTAAGCCCATTAAGACCTAATAAGATGGGGAAGGGGAAAGCGATCGTTATATTAGGTAAAATCTGCTAAGTCGTCCCATAGAACCCTGAGTTTGCCAAAATAAGACTCTACCGAGTCTCCACCTTGTTTACAAGCCGCTAAATCTGCTCGCAGTTGATGGTTTCGTAGTTGATGATTATACATATTATTTCTACATCATACAATACTGATAATGATTATTGCTGTTAACATCCAGACAAAAACAAAAGAAAAACCCAAGTGATAAAAATATAAACAAACGAGGTTGCGTTTTATGGGTATCACAAAGTTGAAATCACGAAAGAGAGAGAATTCTACTGCGTAGTCACGAAAGAGAGAGAGAGAATTCTACTCCAACTGAAAGAGAAAGATTTCTTTTTTCTACACGAAATAGAAATTTATTATATATGCTCGTGATGTTACATGATAATTTTGTTTGTTGGTGACATAAAAGGACTATGTTTCAACATCAACTTATATAGAGATATATGTTAAATTAATCCAAATATGTTACAGCAATCAGATTTGTTACCAAATAGATATTTAAATTTGATTTTTGTTACAACAATTTGATTTGTTACCAAAATATGAATTTCTCGGCGAAGGTATGGACAGTATGGTTATGGATGAACAAAAAATGGTTATGGATGTTGGTCCATACTCTTGCTAAATCGAGATTGACTGCCAATGTTACATGAATGTTCCATAAAACATATAACTATTGTTGATTTATGCCATTGTAAAATTGTAACTTATATTATCTATTTATATATTTACTTTACTAAACGTTAAAATTTTGGTGAACAATTATTATTTTTTCTTAAGCAAAAAAAAATTTAGTTGTTTATCAAAAGTTTAAATGCTTAGCGATAACCCATAAGCAGAACTTTTTATATTCACGGGCCGAAATTTCCGGGATGTATTGGATTAAAAAGTTACAAATTTAGACATGTTTTTCGTCATATCCATTTAATATAACTTTACATCTTTTGAAGTACGTATCAGAATTTTATCCAAAAAAAAAAAGTACGTATTAGAATAAATGTAACAAATCAATACGCTACAATATGTTTGCATAAAGTCTTTGTTTTTTGGACTGCGGTTCAGTAGGAATCTTACTATACGGCCATATGGGCCACAGAAATGATCTTGTCCTCTCTCTTTTTTTCCCCATATACACTATGTTTTCTAATAAAATTCTGATCCAGGAAGTTTTTGTTTTACAAAGGTGTCCCATAATTAATGAAAATGTCACATAACCATTAAAAATGTATTAGCCAACTTGGAATATGTTTAACTTTAAGAAAACAATTGAATTCTCATAATATCATGACATCTTAAACGCAGGGAAAGTAGAAAAGAAACAAGACAAGAATGTCCGGAAGAGAATTATCATGTCCGGCCCACATTTTGAGAAAAGTCATCACGCCAAATCTCGTAATGCGCCAAAGAAAAAATCGTGAAGGTACACAAGCAGACAAGGGCAAACTGGTCAAATCAGTCCATTAAGTTCAGTCCTCACTCACTACTTAAAGATCCAAAGACAGGACCATGCCCCCACACACTTGCACCCAAGATTCACGTGAAAACGTATCTTTCTTATTTTCTTCCTATAACTAAGTGAGTCTAAAGAAGATGTGGTGTGAATCGTGTTATAGTTCTTAGAGAAATTATTACATCCATTTTTGAGTCGAGTCTCACAAGCATTGTAGCATCTTATTAATAGCATATCGCTATCAAAGATTCTTTTTGTGATCATTTCCATGCAAATATTAGTTACCCAATAAAATAACATCAACATATCTTTGTTGATAAAGGTGTGATTTAGGAGGATCATAACTTGCACTAGTGACATGTGATATTTTCAATAATTTATCACATACTGACACATATCCATTTTAAATCAAATAGTTTTATTTTGAATTAACTTAGGAAATAGAAATTGATTCTGAAAACAAAAAATGAGCTTTACATCTAATCTAAATAGATAAAAAAGATTATAAAGAAGATTATGTTTCCAAAATAAACACTAAAACGAAACAAGGAAGAAAACTAATAATTTGTATTTTCAATTCATGTTTTGGTAGTTTGTTCCCATAAGATGTAAAATTCAGTGTTTATCTATGGACACACATTATTGAATATTACAAAGGAATACAAGAACAGAATTTCTTCCTACTGTTTTTGTAATCGTTGAAAAGTCAAAGTGAGAAAAGTTATCAAGTTACACATATTCACCTCAGTCCCTCTTCATCAGTCAATTTTAACCCTTCAAATCATAATACCATTCATGGACTTATGGACACATTGAGCTCATTTTTGGTCCCGTTTCAAAAGTTGTTTAAACCATAAAGCAGAATTCTTGGGGTATCTCTTCAAGTTCTCGTAATCAACGTACACAATTCCAAACCTACGCCAAAGAAAAAAAAACAAATCATTAGAACATACCAGAAATAATCAAATAGATTCATTAGTGGATTATACACCTTGAAGTATATCCTGACAACCATTCGAAATTATCAAGCAATGACCACGCGAAATATCCAGTTACATTGGCTCCATCGTCTACTGCTTTTTTAAGCTGCGTTATGTAGTCTCTATAATACTTTATTCTCGTTGTGTCATTTAGTCCTTGAGCTAGAGTAATGTTGCCTGGATCATCCATACCTATAAAGATTATATTCAACTTAACACATTTCTATAAACCTTGAAAATATAACACTAAATTTTGTTGTTGTTAGAATACCGTTTTCGGAGAGAATCATAGTTGGGTTGCCATAATGTTCTTTAATGTACATCAAGGCCTTGTACATTCCCCATGGTACGTTGTATAACCATTCCGAATGTGCCTAATTAAAATTAGATTAATTCATAATCTAACACTAAGTAATTAAAGAGAGTACTTAACAAAAATCAAAGAAAACGTCCACATCTCACCCTTGGACCAATTGGTGTCCCATTCTTTGCAACTGCATGTGAAACAGAGTAAGATTTCTCAGTAATCACTTGAATTATATAATATGCTGCATATTGACATTGTAACAGTCCAATCACATAAGGACTAACTAGCCTCAATTGTGATCCAAGTCTAGAGGATTTTTCTTATACACTAACATCCATATTTGCTTTTTGAAACAATTGGACTTTAACTTAGCTAGTAATATGTTCTATAATCTAAACAAGACTGTAATTCGTAATGGATAAAACATATCTATATGAACAAGAACTTACAGTGAAAAGCAACGTTCCAATCTTGTTGATAACCCAAATCCTTAGGTATGGTGGATATTTGAGGATCAGACATGAAATAAGTCGTGTATTGGTTTATCCCCACGAAATCTATGGAACCTTTCACCATTCTCGCTTCTTCCTCGGTGAATTTTGGAAGCCTCTCCTTGACGATGTTCTGCATCGTTATTGGGTACTCTCCATACACTATTGGGTGAATAAACCTCCAAACACAAGAAATTCTTATATAACTTATAAGCTCAACAAAGTTTTAATGGTAAACATATGAGTTTTAAGATTTCCAAAAGTTTGAAACCTTTACCATCCGACATGGAAGTCTCTTGCTCTTTGAGCAGCGTCATTGTCTGCTTTACTACTCGTAAGCGGCTCAAACCAAACAAAATCCAGTAGAATCCCAATCCTTCCCTTTTGTTTCTCCTGAGAATGTATTCATAATAATCTTTAGTAATCAAATATGTTTCTTTATATCATACAAACAACTATGAAGAACTAGTTATTATATACTTGATAGTTTTGGCGGTATCTCTGGACCGCTGCTGCGTGTGCTAAGATAAGGTGATGAGCAACAATGTATGGTTCAGTCGCAGAGTTTCCTTCAGTGCAATTTCCAAATGCTTTAGAGCATCTAGCCGGTGCGAAAATGCCATTATCATAACCAAGAGCAGCTACTACACGCGGCTCGTTAAACGTCATCCAGTTCTTCACTCTATCTCCAAATGTGTTGAAACAAAACTCTGCGTAATCCGAAAAATCTTCCCTGTAATTTGCCTCATTATATATTATATCAAAAGATTGGATCTTTTAAAGATTCTGCAGTAAGAGAGTCAAGAAAATAAGATAAGTAGAGTTTGATGCTTACACTACTTGTTTACTAAGAAGGCCTTGATACTTTTGTTCTAAGGCTAGAGGAAGATCATAGTGATACAGATTCGCATAGGGTATAATCCCTAAGCATTAAATTATATTCATCAAAAAAAGTTAATAATCAAATCAAGTGTCTATCTATGGATGTATTATATATATTAATACCTTTTAGAATCAAGTAATCAATCAATCTGTTGTAATAAGCAACTCCGTTCCAGTTGATTTTACCAGTTCCCTCTGTGATCATATAAGCTTGAAGTTATAAATCAACCTTAATCTTTGATATAAGCAGTGAAATTATTTTTACATTATCAAGTAATACCAGGGAATATTCTGGACCATGAAATGGAAAATCTGTAGGCATCAAAGTTCAGGTCCTGCATCAAATCTACATCTTCCTGAAATGGGATTAACATGAACATTAATAATATTATGATTCTGTAAGATTGTTGAATCTTTAAGATTAGTAATGTTAAGTAGTACCTTGTAACGATGATATTGATCTACTGTTATCTCAGCAGTGGCATTGTTGGCAATCTTCCCTGATTTTTTTTTTAATGAATGAACTGATTAATTAATTAATGAACCCATTTTCTGATTAAATTGTTTGACTTATAATGTAATTTACTTGCCCGGAATCTTGACGAATGCATCCCAAATGCTTGGACCACGACCGTCTTGGTGCGTCTCGCCTTCGACCTGATAAGCTGACGTGGCGGTTCCGAATAAGAATCCTTCCGAAAGTTTTTGTCTGTTAAGATCGCCGGCATCCAATGGGACGCCGTCGCCGGAGCGGGAAGCAGAGAGGAGGAGGAGAAAAATAAACATGAGAGACTGAGAGAGGCCACTAAGAGACAAGATCATGTGACCCAGTTTTGGAGTATTCACGTTTTGGGGAGGATCTCAAGGATTTTGAATAGTTATGGAGATTATCACTATTGATCATATAAATTAATTGAGAAAAATATATCCTCACTTGTAAATTATGATAAAACTACTTTAACTTCAACAAAAAGAAAATTATCATGCAGGAAATTAAATTCATAATTATTCGTTTGTAAACTTTGCATGGGAATTATTTAATGTTATATGACATTCAAAAATACAGTACCAATTTTGGTGATGAAAACGGAACTGATCAAATATAATAGAGCACAAAATCATTGAGAAGAGAAGGCACAAATGTCAAGTCCCATTCTCTATCAGCAATCTCTGTTTTGAAAAAAAAAAAGAAAAGAAAAATATGACTCAAGAACTGATTTTTCACAAAGATTTGACAAAAAAACAGAAAATATCATTTTGACAGACAAGACAAAAAGACTCCACACACAAACACAACATAACCACGGCCAAAAGGAAGATCCAAAGCCTCACTTCGATCCTCAAAAGTAGCAAGAAGCTTTCCAAAGAGACAAGGGAGGGAAACTTTTCCAGAGATCTTCATAATTTACCTCAAGTCTTATTGCGGAGTTATGCTCCAGACTCGGATACAAGCATCTTCACCAGAACTCACAACATGGGAATCATCAGCGAAACCCAGACCATAAACTCCGCCTAAATGGGCTCCTTTTATGGTCATACGTGTGGAAGGAGGTTTGTCCACTTCATATACAATCACACATGTGTCTAACGATCCTGTTGCAACCATACTGCTGTTTGGAGACCAAGCTAAGCAGTTTATGCGAGCGCTATGATACAACATGTTCTTCAGTTTCACCTGTTTTAAAAGAGAGACGAGATAAGATCAGTGTTTGTTTGTGTTGGAGATTTATGGACAGTTTCTCAATAATATTTCTTAATTACCTCTCTGGAGACTCTGTCCCACACAACTGCTTCTCTGTTCAAATCAGCTGATGCAAACATAGAGAAATCTGGGGAGTAACGTATGACACTGATGGCACCTCTGTGTTTCTCAAGAACTGCTTCCTCAGTGAGGGAGTCACCATTGATTGAATACAGGTGGAGTTTACCATCTTGGCCACCGATGATGGCTTCGGTTCCATCAGGTGTTACTGCCAAAGCAGTGACAGTGAACCCAAGGTTGATGGTTGACACTACTTTCCCACCACGGAGAAACACAACTCCTGACTCAAAGGTCACCAGAAGGAGATCGGGTGAGAGTGGTGCAAGGCTTAGATCTTTTGGTTGATTTCCAATGTCGATAGATTCTTCGTTTGTACATTGATCATCTTTGTAAGAAATCCTTGATATCTGGATAAGTATCGCATAGTGAAAGAACGCAAGTTAGTTGCTTAATTCACTAATAACCATGCTTATAGCAATTCTAATTAAGCTATTAGATCAACTACGAAATGAAAATGTTAGTCACTGCTAATCCCACACGGTAAAGACAATTAGGCCTTCAGTGATGGCTCTTTTACATGTGAAAAAAAAAAACTTAAGTGAGAACCAATTTACCTTATTGTCATATCCAGAGGTCACAATCTCTTCTTCATGAGCAGCAAAGCACTTTATTTGAGAGTTTTGTGTCTGCTGCAATTTACCGCAAAAACCACGGCCTAGCATCCATTTACATATCAGACCTTCATAACTACTGGATAATATGTATTCAGCGTCTCTTTTGAGCACAGCTAAGGAGGAGACGTTCTTCATGTGCCCCGAAAACTGAAAGGGGGATTTACCAAGATCGCTTGCTGAAAATATGCTGATTGTGCCACCTAGAGAAACAGTGACAATATGATCGTTCTGCCACAGACACCCCACAAGCATATCATCAACTCCACCTGATGATCCAGGACAACTCAATGTGGTCTTCAATGTACCATAACCGTTATCCGAGATTTCCCATACTTTAGCTGACTTGTCTGCAGATACAGTGAGGACCTGGTTGATGATTCAAACATATTCAAGGCCTGAGTACAGACGTACCATCAACCATGATATAATCAAGAATTTAAAGATAGAGAATCTCTCATTCTAGGCCACAATTAATGCTCGTGTTTGTACATACTGCATCAGGTTAAACCAATTAGTTTCATATGCTATTCTAATAGAGCAGGTTCAAGCTAATGTAGTTTTGAGTTTATTATGACGAAGTCATACAAGAATTGAGAATGCGGTACAACAAACAGAAAAAAACTTAGTACCTGTTTACCATCAGGACTCCAGCTAACTGCATAGATGCTACCTTTATGCCCATCATCAGATGAGAGTTCTCCCAGTTTCTCACAAGTCTTTCCATCATAAATGATTCCCTTTTTATCTGAACTTACAGTAATGAACTTACTTCCATCTGGTGCAAACCTCACACAGTTGACAAAGTTGGAATGCTCTCTGTTAACAAACGAACAACAAAGATATATAAAGTGTTTTCTTTCTTAAAAGAAACGTAGCACATGTATTTGAATATCTAACCTGCTTGAGAGCTTGAACTTAAAAGGAGGACCTTCATAGAAATTCACCAGAAAATCTTCCCCACAAGTTACAATACGAAACGGTCTAGTTGGTTTGAAAGCACAGCTAAGAACCCGCCTAGAATGTCCATCAAACTCTCCCACATTTGATCCTGAGTCCCACCTAATAGAGGCAAAATTGTGAAGAAGAATAGTATGATCAGCTCAATGTGATTAATAAGCTGAGATTCAATCCGATTCAACAAATTCAATGCAATACCATCGGAGAAACAAAATCTTTAGCCTGATCGATCAAAGTCAACACATTTCATTTCCATCCGTTTTGCCAAAATTCTCAGAATAATATGAACATTAAGCAGCTAGAGAATACTTAACTTAATTTCACCGAAAAAAAAAAAATTCATCTAACAACCAAATCAAAATAGCAGAGTAGTAGTACTCACATGAAAGCACGAACGAGAGATTTGCCTTTACCATCACCAGAAGCAACGATCCTCATCCCATCAGCAGACCACTGAAGATCATCGATCCGACCAGCCAAAACCTTAAACTCATTCTTCAACACATGATCGTTATGAGTCCCCCAGATTCTCACAGTCCCCGATACATCACCCGACGCGATCCACTCTCCGTTCGGAGAGAATCGTGCCACAGTAGCTGGATAAGCGTGCTCGCCATAGATAGAGACGTTTAAGGGATTGTTGAGGTCGAGAATCACGACGGATCGACCATTAGTGTAGAGGATGGTGTCGGATTTAGCGTCACCGGAGATGAGGATTCCTCGACCTCTCTCCGTTGAAGGAACGCAGGCATAGGTTTCGGAAAGCTCCATCGTTGGTCGTTGTTGATGACTTCACAGAGATCGTAATTGAGTGGTTTTTGGGTTTACTTACGGAAAGAAGAGACCACACATCCGAATAAAAGGGAAGGCCGGTTTTGAGTCTTTTGAGTTTTGAGTTTTAATTCTCTTAATTAAAATATAATGCTGTAATTAATTAAAAGATACTCCCTCTCTCCCAATTTTAATAGTAGATGTTTTGGTTAAAAGCACATATATTAAGAAAATTATTTTTTTTTACAAAAGTATCATTTAATATTTTATTCTAAATTCATTTAACCAATCAAAATTTAACTTTTATATAAAACATCTAATAAATTGAAATAAGAAAAAAATCTTAAAACATCTATTAAAATGGGACCGAGTGAGTAATATTGTAATAATCATTGTTGCAACATTCACTTCTCTGGCAGAAACGGATTTAATTGTTTAATAACCAAAAAATATATGAAGCGTCTGTCGTCTAATAGTTTGTGTTAGTCTAATAAGAAAACGCAATAAATTAGCTTTTAAAGACAAAAGAAGATAATAGTGTGACTCAAAAGGTTTTTTGACAGGAAATACTCTTGAGTCTTGACAGAAGATAAATCATATACGGATAGTATAACATCAATGAATAATACTAGTTGTTTTGTTCCGCTACAAATTGAAAAGGTTATAAAAATTGCAGAAAATGATCAAACATGGTAAACCAAACATTTTGTCTAAAATTTCACCATTTACAATGAAACACACATAGAAAGTATAGTTCCAGTGATTGTTTTGTTGGAAAATCCCTGAACTATGAACAAATTTTTTAAATTATTCAGAAATTGTTCTTCTTCTATATTATTAATCAGTGGAACGAAAATTATCTCTAACAACAATATAACATCTTTGTTTGTTCATTTCTTATCAATTCGCTCATGTTTACCATTTTGGCAAATGGTAGCAATAAAATAAAGGAGTTGAAAATAGTAATTGAAAACTTTTTGAATTGAATATCATTCAATTCCCAAATAATAGATGAATGAGTTGAACATTTTTTCTTTGTAATTTATGCATTTGTTCAAATTTTTTAGCTGAACAGGTTGAATCATTTTTTCAACTTATTTATCTCAAATAATAAAATATTAGATGAATGTTTATTCAAGTCTTTCAACTTGCTAATTTAAGTTAACCGCATTTGATTAATAATTTATGTTTTCCAAAATAAGTAAATATGCGGCCCATGGGTCAGTTATTTGAGCCCAACAAGCTATATTTGCATTATTGCCAAGTCAATGAAAAATCACTAGCAGTTGCACATTAGTGAGTTAATAATGTCTATCTATTCTAGACACAACACTACAAGTCTTATCTTATGAAATATCTTTGAAAATCTAATGAAGGGAAGAAAGCATTCAATTATTGACTGAAACATTATAGAACTGTATGACAAACATATATATCAGTCGTGGGCCTTTACATCTCTTGGTCGCATTATCATTTTGTAATATATTGTATAATATATGGATGAATATACTATACAGTTTCCGTGGTTTGAGAGAAGATAAGGAAAAAACATTAGAACAAAGCTGTCACACAAGTCTCTGTCTCTCTCAAACCAGCCACACCACCTCGTCCCCATCACTCACATGCCTTTCTCTATTATTCTTCTCCTCCAAATATTATATAATTTCGATTAGTAGCTCTCATATAATTTGATATGACCGAAATTTTGAAATTTCGAATTCTAATGGACAAAAACAATATGATTTTTTTTTTAATGTAATGTAAACAAATTGCTACTTCAACAACAACGACAACAAAAACAAAACTAATTTACAAAGACGGAAGCCAAAGACCCCTCTCTTTCTCTATCTGAATATCACTTAAATTCTCTCAAACCAATCATGTAATGCCACGTCATAATAAAATCCAACCACGTGTGTGCCACATCAGCCTAAGTCACCACAACTTTAGTAAGACTAATGTGATGACGCTGTAAAGTAAGAAGTGGACCAAGTACTGGTGCGGATACTGAAGTGAAAGTGACGAGCCGTTTGATAATTCGGAAGAATCGACAGCTAAAGGCATGCCGTCACTGCCGAGAGCACAAGTCCGTGGCTCGCCGTCGTGGTTGAGCATGAGGGCTCTGAGGACAGAAGTTACAGTGGAGAAGTAAGCTGTACGGTTCTTAGCGAGAAGCCAAGTTAGACCCATGAGGACACAGTCTTTGTTGTGCATCTTTGTGGTCCTGTTTCGATCTTCCTTTGATGGGTTTCTTGTTCCCAAAGTTTTCTTCGGGTTTAGCTGCAAAAAAACAAAATTTGGTTTATTGTCTCTTAAAGTAATGATTGAGAGGGTTTTAGAAAGTAGAAAAGTGGACAACTAGTGGGCTAATGGTGGGTTGGTGATTAAGATGCAGAAGAATGAAAATCATATGATGGAAGAGAAATGGCGCGTGGATATCACGGATTCTGTAAGGGCGTATGTATGTCAGATAGAAAAAGAACAAAAAAGCTAAAGAACAAAACTTTTCCAAATTACCAATCGCCATGGATGATGGACAAGATCATAAAAGAATCCTAGACTACATAATTCCAAAACTTTCTCAACTCACTCATTTAGTAAAACCCTAATGTTTTAAACACCAAAGATACCTCATTTAATTAAGGGTCAAGAAAAAGTTATCAACTTTGGACCAGACCTTAGATAGTAGTAAAATAGTAGATACATTCCTCATTAACCAAAAAAAAAAAAAACTGTCTTAAATCAGTAAATCCAAATGCTAAATCACCAAGAACACTAAAATGGTATCAAAAGCTTATCTAAAGTTACTAGATTTGTCTTGAGCCATATACATTATTCTTTCTTCTAAGTTCTAATGCTACTCAACAACCAACCAAATTCCATTTGATCACCTAAGTGACAACTTCTAACTGTGAATACCAAACATAACCAAGTAATGATATTGCAGAGTTTACCTTATAGAGGCTGTTCAAGCACTTGTTGCAGCCAAGCAAAGGAGAAGCTCTATCAGCATTCTTGTGGCTTCCACTCAAACAATCACTCTCTAATCGATCAACCCTCTTGTCTCCAATAAGCTTCCCTTCTTCGTTCACTCTAAAAGCCTCCGAACAGATAAACGAATGCAATCTAATTCCACAGTAACAGTACACGACGTCACAAGTCTCGTTCGGTCTCGTGAGCTCAATACCTCTCCGTCTCAGTGATTTCCCTAATCCGTCAACGCAAGTCTCTGAGTCATCGGGAAGCAATGGCATGTCTTCTACAGGCGTCATAGCAGCGGAGGAAGCGTTTCTTGCGGCGGCGGAAATCGAACGGCTTAGAGCTGTGGTTGAGTAAGCAGAGTAGAGCCACGCGCCTAGCACGGGGCAGCATCGTTCTTTGTGGAGCTTTTTTCCGCTGCAAGCTGATTTGATTCCGTGGAAGAGGTCTTCTGGTAAATCAAGTGGGCAGCCGGAGAAATCGGATTGCTCAGGGAAAGCGGGTATAGTGGCGGGTGGGGATGTTTTGATCCGGAATGGTTGTACGGTGACCAGGTCTGGATTCTGGGTCGGGTTTGGTGAAATGGGTAGTAGAATGGTGAAGAAGAAGATGATGATGAAGGAAATGGAAGAAGGCGCGTGTCGGAACATCGCCGGAAAAATGGAGATAGATAGAGAGAGAGAGAGAGAGGGACAAAGAGTGAGGGAGTGGAAGAGATTGTGTAATAAAAATATCAAAAATGGGATCTCGATATATACCAATTTAATAATTATAGTAATATTTTAGTTGGTTTTAATAGTTTAATTGGGGAAGAAAAATAGTTGATTTGAATGTATGTAATAGTAACATTTTTTTTTTTTGATGATCAAATATTCTTGTGAACTTAATATGTTCAAAGTTATAAACTCCCAACCATGTCTGATGCATTGATTGGGGATTTTTCCACTTTATATTATAATGTGTAGGGTAGTATTATAAAAATCTTATAAGTCGTAATCCATGCAATCCTGGATTTATGAATATATAAGAAAACATTATAGAGTATTCACTAAACTTAATGTAATATAATGTTTTATTTGTGAATCACGAGACGATTATTCTCCGCATTGAAACTTGAATGACCACAGAGACTGATTGACAGGTTCAATGTTTTTTAATACTTCTATAATACATAAGTGTTTGGAAGGATTCTTTTAGTTGATTCCAGTACTTTAGTTTTTTATTCATAAATCTAATGTACTTAGATTTTACATGTAATCTGTATAATCGTCGACTATATGAATAAATTGTCAAATTATATAAAATTAGGATGGTTTTGTGTAATGCAGATTAGTACTTGTTCGTTTCGTAGACAAAACAAAAAAAATGAGAGTGGTTTTTTTTTCTTTTACGAATGAAACATTATGAGAAATAGAAAAGAACATGCAATTTATTTCAATCACTATTAAAAGAAGTTATGAAATAAATTTGATTATACCTAATAGACTATAGTTAACTGATTTGTCAATTTTAATTTAACGTTTGAGGTGTATCAAACATTTTTCTTACTTCCATGACAAATAAAAATTATACCCTTAGCTGTCTCAAAAGAAAAAGAACTCCAACTTATTAATTTGTTCCAAGGGCTTTCTAGTGTTCTTTAAGGTTTTTTGTTGTTGTTGTTGTTTGTTCCAAGGGCTTTCTAACAAAATATGTTTTGTTTTGTTTCTTATCATGTTGAAGCAAGAACTAATAGTAACTCGATGACAAGTTGACAACCAAACAAAAAAAAATCTACGTGCGTAGTCAGATTTGATATGCCAAGTGCCAACACCTATATATCTCTCTATATTTTAACACATTTAAATCCACTCAAACACTATGATTAATCTTGAAATTAATATCTTATGGTCATTGAAATTTACTTATAGTTATATACATATATCCATATGCCTACTGTTATCTCCAGGAATTAGATGCAGATCAAACTTCACGTAACTAATTACGTCTCCTTCAGAGAATAAATAACAACTACAATTTGCACTTGTTACAAAACAGAAACTCACTCTGAGATTCCTTCTTCCTTACGAAACTGAAACGTATCGTCGATAGAGGCTTGCAAATCGCAATCTCCTAAGACAGAATTTCACCTCTACTATGGTGTAAATAGTTTCAATGGGTGTCTATCTTGCAGGATACAACTATCAATCTCTGTGTTGACACCTTACAGAGACCCTAGCAAATCGACTCTCTGAGATTTTCAGAAATTGATTTTAGAGAAGAAGAAGATTGAATCAAATTCAATTTCTCTTTCTCTTGTTTGTGTCTCTCGTATTGTTTCCCTCTTTCTCTCTTCTTCTGAGTTCTCAACACCGTGTCATCTTTTTATATTAAACCAACAGATGCCTAAACCAAGAGATGCTTAAACCAATAGATGTTTAAACCAAGGGATGCATCTCTTCTATCAACCGGTGCTTACAGAAACGTGAGTTTATGTAATTAAACACCAACAATACCCCACATTTTCTTATTCAAACTCAATAATACCCCACATTTGAATAGAAAATAAGCGTCAACAATTTCTGAGAAAATAGAATCAATATGCATCGGTAAAGGTGTCTTTTGGACTTGAACCTTTCCTAGTAAGCACTTATCGGATTAACTTTGTAGGTAGTGAACTCTTGTCTTGAACTAGCCACGTTTCATAGTAAACCGAGACAACAAGTGAAACACATATATCATCAGCTCATTTCAAGTTTATACGGTTGTGTTTATTTTGGTCCTGAACATATCCTAACTTCATGAAAGCTCTAGAGAATTTAGCCATATCAATTCTCATAGGTGCAACCGCGACACCACTCTCATATAGGTAACATTAATTAAGAATAATCCACTCTATCCCACTTAAGAAAAGATATTAATGTTATTAAGAATAAATATTCATCCCTTTTATCGTCAATGAAAATACATTTTACTTCATAGGAATTAGAAATGTGTATTCTTCTCTTGAATCTTCCTCAGCCAGTTTGCCTCTTGAACCTAAACCATGGGATCTCCAATGTTGCTAGGTAAGGTTTCCACCAAGTGATGACTCATTGTGTTGGCTTTAAACCCATTCCCCTCAAAGTGAATACGACTTGCTCTTTCAGTAGGCCTTTAGTCAAAGGATCAGCCAAGTTTTCCTTTGATCTAATATAGTCCAATGTTATCACTCCATTGGAAACCAATTGTCGTATTATGGCATGTCTCCGAATATGCCTCGACTTGCCATTGTAAATTTTATTTTTCCCTCTATTTAAAGCAGCCATACTATCATAAGGAATGCGTAGCGCAGTTACCGGCGTTGGCCATAAGGGGATAGCTTCAATAAAATTTCTAAGCCATTCAGCTTCTCGCAGCTTTATCTAATGCGATAAATTCTGACTCCATTGTTGAACGTGCAATACACGTTTTTTAGATGATCTCCAAGACACAGCACCACCACCAAGTGTAAACACATAACCACTTGTGGATTTGCTATCCGTACTTCCAGATATCCAATTGGCATCACTATATCCTTTTAATACAGGAGGAAAATTCATGAAATATAGACCCTAATTAATTGTATGCTTTAAGTATCTCAATACTCTAACCAAGGCATTCCAATGATCTATGTTTGGATTACTTGAATATCGACTTAATCGACTCAAAGAGTAAGCCAAATCTGGTCTTGTACAATTTGTAATGTACATGAGGCTTCCAACTATTTGTGTGTATTTTAACTGAGACACACTTTCTCCTTCATTCTTTGAAAGCTTACACATTGGATCAAACGGAGTAACTACTGGTCTATCATCAAAGTGACCAAATTTCTTAAGAACTTTTTCCACATAATGAGATTGAGTAAGTGAGTAACCATTTGGTTCTCGTTTAATTCTAATCCCAAGAATTACGTCAGCCAATCCCATGTCTTTCATTTCAAAATTTTCACACAACATCTTCTTTGTGGCATTGATAATGTCTTAACTTGTTCCCATTATCAACATATCATCCACATATAGACATACAATGATCGTATCAATTTTGGTTTTCTTAATGTACACACACTTGTCACATTCATTTATCGTAAAACCAAATGACTTCATTGTATTGTCAAACTTCAGAAACGTGAGTTTATGTAATTAAACACCAACAATACCCCACATTTTCTTATTCAAACTCAATAATACCCCACATTTGAATAGAAAATAAGCGTCAACAATTTCTGAGAAAATAGAATCAATATGCATCGGTAAAGGTGTCTTTTGGACTTGAACCTTTCCTAGTAAGCACTTATCGGATTAACTTTGTAGGTAGTGAACTCTTGTCTTGAACTAGCCACGTTTCATAGTAAACCGAGACAACAAGTGAAACACATATATCATCAGCTCATTTCAAGTTTATACGGTTGTGTTCATTTTGGTCCTGAACATATCCTAACTTCATGAAAGCTCTAGAGAATTTAGCCATATCAATTCTCATAGGTGCAACCGCGACACCACTCTCATATAGGTAACATTAATTAAGAATAATCCACTCTATCCCACTTAAGAAAAGATATTAATGTTATTAAGAATAAATATTCATCCCTTTTATCGTCAATGAAAATACATTTTACTTCATAGGAATTAGAAATGTGTATTCTTCTCTTGAATCTTCCTCAGCCAGTTTGCCTCTTGAACCTAAACCATGGGATCTCCAATGTTGCTAGGTAAGGTTTCCACCAAGTGATGACTCATTGTGTTGGCTTTAAACCCATTCCCCTCAAAGTGAATACGACTTGCTCTTTCAGTAGGCCTTTAGTCAAAGGATCAGCCAAGTTTTCCTTTGATCTAATATAGTCCAATGTTATCACTCCATTGGAAAGCAATTGTCGTATTGTGGCATGTCTCCGACGAATATGCCTCGACTTGCCATTGTAAATTTTATTTTTCCCTCTATTTAAAGCAGCCATACTATCATAATGAATGCATAGCGCAGTTACCGGCTTTGGCCATAAGGGAATATCTTCAATAAAATTTCTAAGCCATTCAGCTTCTTCTGCAGCTTTATCTAATGCGATAAATTCTGACTCCATTGTTGAACGTGCAATACACGTTTTTTTAGATGATCTCCAAGACACAGCACCACCACCAAGTGTAAACACATAACCACTTGTGGATTTGCTATCCGTACTTCCAGATATCCAATTGGCATCACTATATCCTTTTAATACAGGAGGAAAATTCATGAAATATAGACCCTAATTAATTGTATGCTTTAAGTATCTCAATACTCTAACCAAGGCATTCCAATGATCTATGTTTGGATTACTTGAATATCGACTTAATCGACTCAAAGAGTAAGCCAAATCTGGTCTTGTACAATTTGTAATGTACATGAGGCTTCCAACTATTTGTGTGTATTTTAACTGAGACACACTTTCTCCTTCATTCTTTGAAAGCTTACACATTGGATCAAACGGAGTAACTACTGGTCTATCATCAAAGTGACCAAATTTCTTAAGAACTTTTTCCACATAATGAGATTGAGTAAGTGAGTAACCATTTGGTTCTCGTTTAATTCTAATCCCAAGAATTACGTCAGCCAATCCCATGTCTTTCATTTCGAAATTTTCACACAACATCTTCTTTGTGGCATTGATAATGTCTTAACTTGTTCCCATTATCAACATATCATCCACATATAGACATACAATGATCGTATCAATTTTGGTTTTCTTAATGTACACACACTTGTCACATTCATTTATCGTAAAACCAAATGACTTCATTGTATTGTCAAACTTCTCATGCCACTGTTTTGGTGCTTGCTTAAGTCCATACAAGGATTTCTTAAGCTTACAAACTTTCTTCTCTTTCCCTTTGACTATAAAGCCTTCGGGTTGTTCCATATATATTTCTTCATCTAGTTCACCGTTTAAAAATGCTGTTTTAACATCCATTTGATGAATTTCTAGATTATATATGGCTGAAATTGCTATTGGTAATCTGATTGAAGTGATTCTAGTCACCGGAGAATATATATCAAAGAAATCAAGACCTTCCTTTTGACGAAATCCTTTCGCCACTAGTCTTGCTTTATATTTCTCAATCGTACCATCCGGTCTCAACTTCTTAGTGAAAATCCATTTATGTCCAATTAGTTTATTACCAGGTGGTAAATCAACCAATTCCCATGTATGATTACTCAAAATGGATTCAACTTCACTTTGAATTGCCTCTTTCCAATAAGGTGCTTCCGACGATTCAATTGCAGCCTTATACGTTTGAGGTTCGTATTCACTCAAATACGTCATAAAATCTGTACCAAAAACTTTAGCAATTCTTCCTCTTTTACTTCTTCTTGGTTCATTTTCTTCTTCTTGAACCTTTGAGGCACTTTCATCATCCTCACGTACCCGTTTAGTACTTGTTTTTATAGGGTCTTTGTACGGAAACACATCCTCAAAGAACTCAGCCTCATTTGATTCAATTATCGTATTTATCTTTACTTCAGCATTATCAGATTTATGAACTAAAAATCTATAAGCTGCACTATTCTCCGCAGGACCAATGTATACGCAATCCACCGTCTTTGGTCCAATTACAGTTCTTTTCGGTAAAGGTACTTGTACCTTTGCCAGACAACCCCACACTTTCATATTTTTATACGAAGGAGTCTTATTCTTCCACAATTCATATGGGGTTTTATCACTTTTTTTATGAGGAATTTTATTCAATATTGAATTTGCTGTAAGAATAGCTTCACTCCACAAATTATGTGGTGCCCCCGAACTGTTTAACATATAATTCATCATCTCCTTTAGCGTTCTATTTTACCTTTCAGCCACTCCGTTTTGCATTGGAGTATAAGGAGCTGTAGTTTGATGAATGATTCCATGTGTAGAACAATAATCTGAAAATTCATTTGACTTTTCAACAGATTTATAAGAGTGACGTGAATACTTAGATTCCACAAAAACTTCACATTTGCTTCTATTTATTTTATTAAGATTATCTTTTGGTAATAATCCTAAATTTATCATTCTTTCCAATGAACGATAATTGACATGTCCCATTCTTGAATGCCATAAAACACTTGAATCAAGCAAGTAAATAGAAGCAGAGCTATTGCCTGCGTTTTTATTAATACTCGGTACAACATTCAGTTTGAAAAGACCATCACATAGATAGCCTTTTCCGACATACATCCCACCTTTAGTGAGTACAACCTTATCAGATTCAAATACAATCTTAAAGCCTTTGTTGCTAAGAAGTGAACCAGAGATCAGATTCTTTCGAATCTCAGGAACATGGAGAACGTTTGTGAGTGCAAGCTCCTTCCCAGATGTGAGTTTCAAGACCACTTTGCCTTTCCCTTCAATTGTTGTTGTGCTTGCGTTTCCCATATAGAGCTTTTCTCCACCAGAACCGTGTTCGTACGTTGCGAACATACTCATGTCAGAGCACACATGCTTTGTTGCACCAGTGTCAACCCACCAATCGTTAGAATTCGTCATCACGTTCGCTTCGGAGACGACCGCAACAAACTGATTTTCAACGAGGTTTGTAGTAGTTGTATCTCCACATGACGTTCCTTCTTTCTTATGGCGACAGTCTTTGGCTCTATGGCCAGGCTTTCCACACACCCAACAAGCACCTTGGGGCTTCTTCTTGAAGTTAGATCCCTTTGGTGGAATGAACGTTCTCTTAACGTTCTTGTTTTTCTTAAAGCCTTTGAATTTGGAACTATTTCCCTCAACTACATTGGCCTTTGCTTCCATTGAAGAGAATTCAGATTTTTCGTTCTTACGGTTTTCTTCTTCCACTCGAATTTTCAGAATTAACTGTTCGAGACTCATGTCTTCATGAATATGCTTCAGATGGGTCTTGAAATCTTTCCAAGTTGGAGGCAATTTTTCTATGATTGATGCAACCAGAAAATTTTCATTCAACCCCATGCCTTCAGTCTTTAATTCATGAGCAGTGACTTGAATTTCTTCGACTTGTTTCACCACAGGAATGACATCACTCATCTTGAAATTCAGAAATTTTCCAACAATGAATTTCTTAGCACTTGCAACTTCAGACTTGTATTTCTTCTCCAATGATTCCCACAACTGTTTTGGGGTCTGGAAAATATGATAAACATCGTAGAGAGAATCGTCCAAGGCATTAAGAATGTAATTCTTACACAAAAACCCGTTTTGTGTCCATGCCTCTGATGCCTTGATGATTTCATCAGAAATATCACCTTCAACAGGTAATTCAGGCCCTTCCGAAGTCAAGTATTGTGCCAGATTCAATGTTGTGAGATAAAACAACATCTTTTGTTGCCATCTTTTGAAATCCACCCCTTTGAACACAAAAGGTTTTTCACTGTGATTCTTCACAATTGCAGCAGATTGATCCATTCTGACAATTCCAAAACAACAACAAAAATGTAAATTTCTGTCTTAGATTGTTATCTCCAGGAATTAGATGCAGATCAAACTTCACGTAACTAATTACGTCTCCTTCAGAGAATAAATAACAACTACAATTTGCACTTGTTACAAAACAGAAACTCACTCTGAGATTCCTTCTTCCTTACGAAACTAAAACGTATCGTCGATAGAGGCTTGCAAATCGCAATCTCCTAAGACATAATTTCACCTCTACTATGGTGTAAATAGTTTCAATGGGTGTCTATCTTGCAGGATACAACTATCAATCTCTGTATTGACACCTTACAGAGACCCTAGCAAATCTACTCTGAGATTTTCAGAAATTGATTTTAGAGAAGAAGAAGATTGAATCAAATTCAATTTCTCTTTCTCTTGTTTGTGTCTCTCGTATTGTTTCCCTCTTTCTCTCTTCTTCTGAGTTCTCAACACCGTGTCATCTTTTTATATTAAACCAACAGATGCCTAAACCAAGAGATGCTTAAACCAATAGATGTTTAAACTAAGGGCATGCATCTCTTCTATCAACCGGTGCTTACAGAAACGTGAGTTTATGTAAACGTGAGTTTATGTAATTAAACACCAACACCTACAAAGTACAAAGTACTGTTGTCGGACGGTAAAAAGGCAAAAGAAGGAAATAATGTGGAGCTCCATGTTAAAAAGGTAACGTCAGGCACGCGAATGCTTGTAGTAAGTAGTGAAAGCTGCTTCAAATCTAACATTACAAATCCCTTTTTGGCTTTTTCGGGAACGTCATAACAAAAATATCTATTAATGCAAGATGGTTTTTTATTTTTTCTTTCCGTCACAAAATCGGAAAATCCTCAACTTACATCACAAGGACAAGAGACGGTTTACTAGAGTTACAAATGTTAGTAGATCAATAAACAGACTCAGTGTTCAGATATCAAACTTTATAGAGAAGAGAACAAATTATTGTATAGTGAAGTTCTTTAAAGTTGGTAATTTTAATTTATTTTATGATAAATGTACAGCTCGTAACAGTATTTTCACCAGCTATAAAGCGATTAGTAAAAAGAAAAAGCAAATAGGACGACGACCAAAAAGAAGAAAGTCAACAGTAAATCAAAATGATTCTATATCATTTGAGGATGAAGTGATCATCATGCACACATACAAAATAACGTATAGTTCGGCTTAGGCATACAAAATATATGGTTCAAGATGTACTTAATACACAAACTTCAGGGTTAACGTGTAATAAACCCAAATGTCTGGTAAGGGTATTGTCGCAATTCTTCATTAATTATTCTCCATCCATTTAGTTCATAGCTCAAGTCTCTCAGTGTTGAAGACGAATTAAGGTTAAGTTGTTTTGTTCATAACTCCTGTCTCCCAGTGTCTATCTAGATTAGTTTGTAATTGTCTCAAGTACAGAACCAGAGAGTTATACCATTTCTTCTTCTTCTTCTTCCTCCTCCTATGTGAGAGATGTGTATAAGAATTGTAGAATCAGGCGTCTTCTCTGAATCAAGTGTGGAGAGCCGCGACCTTTTGAGACAAAGCATCAACTGTATCACTGTTTGATTCTCCGTGCTGCAAAAATCAAGAATGTGAATAACTAGTGTACATAAACTTGTACTATATATATATATCTATATTATCTAATGCTTCTTGATTTTTTTACCTCAGACTTGATTCTCTGTTTCACGCCAATGCATTTAGATGCGCTGATGCTGGCACTTTTCAGTAAGCTGCGAGCACTGTAACCCGTTTGGCTCGTTCCATTCCTGTAATCTGAGCCCTCATATTGTGACGTTGGAGGGCTTTCGAGGGTCATGGCTAAAGAAGCTGCGGATCTGTTCTCGACATGGGTATTATGTGATCGATTTTCTTCTTTAGGAACAGGGACTCTCTCTCTGAAAGAGAATGGCACAAACACAACACAACAAAAAATGAGATGGTGCGAATTTTATAAGAACCAGCAAACTCGGACAACTTTCAAATCAGTTTTACTGACAAACCAACAAAGTAAATTGTATACCTAGGCAAGGAAGCGTGTTGCCGTTGAAGCGGAGAGCCTCTCTCACCCTTACCATAATTTTCCTCAAGATGTGCAAATTGTCTCTTAAACCGATCAACA
This sequence comes from Cardamine occulta, assembly GCA_028015245.1. NCBI lineage: Eukaryota > Viridiplantae > Streptophyta > Magnoliopsida > Brassicales > Brassicaceae > Cardamine > Cardamine occulta. Next base: position 7,140,760 of record CM051370.1, on the reverse strand, counting down.
CCACTGCATTTTCATTTGGATTACAAAATCTTTATCTCAGGATTCGTAGTTAATTTTGTAATACAGATTCTAAATGTTGTAATATATACCTTGGGTACATGAAGCTAGTTTGTTCTCCACCACGAAGATATTCCTGCAGCATCTGAGGATGATACTCTAATATCTACATTGTTTCAAATTCAACTTTTGTAAGAATTACGATTAACCGAAGGAGAATTTGCAAAAAAAAAAACACTTCAGAGCCTTGACCAATCCAAACAAGTATAACGAACCAAAAACAGTATGAGATTAGTGTACCTCTCTATAGATCAATTCTCTCACGTCTTCTTTCATTATCTTCCTTCTTTCAAACTCAAACTCGAGTTTTGGAATCGGTAGAGTAGATGGTTCCCGATCCACGTTTGCCAGACCATAAAAGTAAGGATCTGCCAGTGCCTGTACACAAACACATGTATATATAAATGTTTCCTTGTCTGAGAGCAATTTAAGCTGCTCTGAAACTTTGAAGTGCAAACGTTAGAAAAAATTAGTATAGAGGAGCTTTACCTCTTCAGCTGTCGGACGGTCTTTGGGATCAAATGCAAGAAGACGGTGTAACAAGCGAAGGGCCAACGGGTCTACATGAGGAAATTTGTGAGTGAATGGAACTGGCAGTTTTCTCCTCATATTGCCAAGATATCGCCTTGCCTTTTCATTACGAATCTACAGCGAAACGAAATATTGATCATCATTACAGGAAATAGAAAGCTGGTCCAATGTCTAGTATTAATATTATAACACTAATATTCTCATGTTTCTGTGCCTACGTACGTATGTGCGCTTTCCTACCAATTAATATGCATCTAACCGGAGCTAGCCTAAACTACTTGCCACGAAAGAAATAGTCATGAAATACATAAATTTTAACTCATAAGTCATAAGACAACAAAAAAACTCCAGAAGCAAACATTAATAGATGAACTTTATCAACTAACCCTTGAAATAGCTTCGGGAGGAGGAGTACCGAGCAAATCAGTCATAATGTCCAATTGGTGCACCACGTTCTTCCCAGGAAACAAAGGCTTCCCAGTGAGCATTTCTGCAAATATGCATCCTATGCTCCACATATCAATGGCAGGAGTATACTGCAGCAAAGAAAGAAAGAAAGAAAAATCAATTTAAGCCTCAAATTTCGATGTCATAATATGTGAAACAGAAAATTTGTGCAAAAAGAAAATAGAGAAATGGGTTTTACTCTGGAGAAGAAAGAGCCGCAGAGTTCTGGTGCACGGTACCATCTTGTAGCGACATAGTCCTGCAAAGAAGGAAAAACCATTTGATCACAACACTTAATACACTAGAGATTATTAAAGAAAACTTATGCTTTCAGTCTGTAGCATACAGTCCAGAATATAGCTGAAGGTGCATCATTAAATGACACTCGAGCAAGCCCAAAATCGCAAATCTTCAACTTGCAATCAGAGTTGGCTAGAATATTTTTAGGCTTCAAATCACGATGAAACACATTGGCTGCAACAAAGCAAAAAGTTTTCCTTCAGGTTTAGTGGAAAAAGAGTAATGGACTTTAGGGGACTACAGAAACACAAGTTTCTCGAGCTAAGGGCACTAGCCTGTGTGTATAAACTTCAGACCACGAAGAAGCTGGTAGAGGAAAAATTGGTAATGCTCAGGTGTAAGATCATCGTTCGCCTTGATAACTTGGTGAAGATCTGATTCCATCAGCTCAAAAACAACATAAATGTCTCTGAACTCACGGCGTGAAGGAGGAAGCATTACATGCTTTATCTCCACTATATCAGGATGCCGGAGCAACCTGAGAAGCTTGATCTCTCTTAAAATTCGCGTTGCATCAGAGACGTGCTCAAACACATCATTGATTTTCTTAATGGCAACCTTCTCGCCATTATTTGTGTCGATTGCAGATGCCACAACCCCGTAACTTCCTTTCCCTATAACTTCTTGAATTTGGTATCGGCTAGCTTCACCGTATTCTGTAAAGAACTCAGTCTCCAGTGCACCCTGTGATTGTAACAATTCAGAATTTAGACTGAAGAAAACAAAAATTAGAAGAATTATGCCTAGTTCTCCAAATTCTACAGATCATATGTATCTTAACAAATTAAGAGCCAAAGCAAAGGAAACATAATGAAGAAGAAACCAAATCAACAATGTAGCATTTCTGCAAGTTCTCGAAATTTTATAGATCATATGTATCTTCAACGCATATAAACGATTCAGGATGAGAGTAGAGACAAAAAAACAATTCAGAGCCAACGCAAAGGAAATATAATGAAGAAGAAACCAAGTCAGCAATGTAGCATCCTCCTAGTTCTCCAAATTCTCCAAATCACATATATAAGGTGCCATAGATTGAGGATTAGACCAGAGGGCATCAAAAGCCAATTTCAGAGCCGAGGTGAAGGAAGCATAATTATGAAGCAACCAAATCCACAATGTAGCATTTTTCCACAACAAAAACAAAAGTATTGGCATATAAGACTATTGATAGAAAAAATTGAAAGCTCCATAAGTCAATTCATAACAAAGATCCAAATGATCAGAGATGGCTTGCATTTCCACCATTTAAGCAAACAAACACCATGAGAATTGGATAAGAATCCTAAGAGTGTTCCCCTATTCAAATCTAATAGCTGAAACCTAGTAATTAAACAATGATTTGCTACAGTTCCTTCCAATGTAGTTGTAAAAATTGACAAAAACTCGTAATCGACAAATAAAGCAACAAAAACCTATGAGGTTCAAAATCAATCCTAGATTTCAATTTTGAATCTGGAGAAAATAAAACGACAGATCCATGCGAGCATTACCATAACATTTCTAAGAATTGCTCTTCAAACGAGTTTCTAAAAAAAAAACGAACCTTTTTATGAGGATCCATATGAATATAATTCCTTCTTGGAACCCTAATGCACTTTAAACCAGACAAATCAAAATCTCTAACAAGAGCGAATCTTCTCGTTTCTTCTTCAGCTCGTTTCTCTTCTTCTTCTTCTTCTTCTTCTTCTTCTTCTTCTTCTTCTTCTTCTTCTTCTTCTTCTTCTTCTTCTTCTTCTTCTTCTTCTTCTTCTTCTTCTTCTTCTTCTTCGTGGTTTCTGTAAATAGTTGTGAGCTGAGACCGCAAATTACTCACAGATAAACGATCAGTAGAAGCAGAGTGACGAGAGCTATTGGTTAGATGATTAGAAGCATTCCGAGAATGAGGATTATTATTAACGTTGGTGCTGTGACTAACACCCATCAAACACCTCCACCACCACTTTTTTTTTTTCCTTTCTTAAACTAAATTTTATTTATTTAACAATAATTATTATTATTATCATCGATTGACAATAATAATTATTATTAGTAAATGTTTCTATAAGTCGTTTCGACGCACGAATCTCTCAGGTATGGCGTACTTCTCTCTTTCGATTCGCCATTATTTATTTTTTGTTTCCTGTTTGATTCTCTTGTCCGAAGGAAGAAGAAGAAGAAGAAGAAGATGAGGGTTTGGCACGTGCACTGCACGTGAAGCGTGTGCTTCTGCTTTTGTTAAAGCCTAAAGGGTATGTTTGACTATTTACATGCCTTTTTAGTTTTTAATAACTTTATTTACATGACGTGGCTTTTTTTTCTTTCTCTCTTGTCGTCGTTTTCAAAATTACAACTAAAACGACACCCTCGGCCTCAATTGATTTAAATTGGGTCCCGCCGCGACAGAACCATATTTAGGGAAATTAGGCTATCAAATACTATCGTATAACTGTTTTGATAAGGACTACGTATTTTTATACAAACAAAATGTCAAAAGGCGTGTTTTTTTTTTGGAAAATTATAATTTAATTCATTTTGAGAAGAAGGCGAAAATGGTGAAGGTGCTGGGTGGGCCCATTGACCTAATAATAAAAGAAGGATTTGTTTGATGCCAGCCAATACCTGCCCTGTAAACTCTTCGAATGCACGTCTCCGTCGTGAGCCGAGAACCCAAATAACGCAAACATAAATAATTCATTTTAAAATAATCGTGACAAAAAAAAAAACTTTAAAATAGCACTAAATAAAGTGTTGGTGGATTTAGTATACATTTCCATTTAAATCACAAATAGTATTTTATAATGTTTTTTTATATATAATGTTTTTTAATGTATTTTATAATATTTATAATTTAATTTTTTGTTTGAACTAATTATTTTAGAATTTATGGTATAGTTCACTATAAAAAAATGTTGTTTTACATCATTTATTTTTAATATTTGTATTAGTTATAAATGATTTAAAAGATTTTTGCATCACTTAAATAAATGATCTTGATTGTGGTGATGCAAATAATTTATATCGTTTTGTTAACAACTGATGCAATTATACTTAATATTTACATCGGTTGTTGTAACTGATGTTAATTTGTGTCAATTACAAAAAATGATGTTAATAGTTGTATCATTTATAATAACTGATTTAATAATTACATCATTTACAATAACTGATTTAAAATATTATAATCACTTAGACATAATTGATGTTATATTTATGTAGGTTTTATAAATGATTCTAAAATATTAACCTAATTTTTAACATATTTTATTTAATTTAAAATATTTATATCATTTTTATACCAATTTATTATAAAACTTATGCTCAATAAATCGAATGAGCCTTCATAATTTTGAGTTAATTGGTAGTAGAACATGCAATATTTATAACTGCAATTATCAAGAGCTCTTTTTCTCATCATCCGATGTGGGACATTTGAAGTTTTGTCATGTTTTCAGTTTTGTATCATTTTTAAAATAATGTTACCAAAAATCAATAGATACATCAATTATCTAAATGATGTAATTTTATATTTTACATCACTTTTTGGTAAGTGATACAAATTAATACAAATTAAATCAATATAACTTGATTGATGTAAAATTAGTTAATAATAACATTATTTAATATAATTGATGCTAAATCATATATATTTTGCTTCATTTATAAATAAGTGATTTAAAATAATATCACTAGCTTAAATGATTCAATTTAAGTGATGTAAAATGACTTTTTTGTAGTGTTTTTAGATATCCGCTTCACCCATATATCGTTTTACTTTGGTTACATCAAAGTGTTGTTTCTCAAACTTTCTTTTATCCACTTCGTTGTATTATTTCATTTCTATTTCGAGATCATGTAAACAACTCTTCTGATGATTAAAAAATAAGACTTTCCAAAAAAAAAACTGTTAATTGTGCACATAGGCCCAAACATAAATCATTTAAAAATATCATGACAAAAAGAAAAGATAATAAAAAAAAACTGTTAATTGTGCACACAGATTGGCCCAGCTAGTGTCGATGCACATTACCCAAGTTAGCCTTTGAGTTGAAGACTGATAATTCGGCCCGTTAACAACATATGGGAAGAAGGCTCACTTATTACACGTCAGCGTCCACACATTACACAATTACAACTGCGCCGTCACTTTTTATTGGACATTACACAATTACAAGTGCGCCGTCACTTTTTATTGCTTTTGTACGGCTTAAGACAATTTCGAATGGGTGGTTCTATTTTTTTCCTCTACATCTTTAAAAATATAAGAAAGATTTGTTTAAATAGTTGACTCTATTTTCATTTTTTAAATAATATTTAAAAATATAATATTTTTATTCTATTAACTAATTTATACCAAACTCCTTTACTTTCTAATTTCACAAATTTGATCTATTCATTTTGTTTTATAACAATAGTTCAATAAAAATCTAATTTTACTAAAATTAAACATTGTATTATATAAAAAAACATTGTATATAAAAAAGTTTTTTTACTAAAATGTTCAATAAAAACATAGTTAAATAAAAATTTATTTTATAACAATAGTTCAATAAATATTTATATAAAATTAAACATTGTATTATATAAAAAAGATAACTATTACATTTTTAAGCATATTCATTAGATTTATCATCTCTCATGTAATTCCATAAAATTTGACACACTCACTTTTTTTTTTAATTTATCATCTCTCATATAATTTGTATTTCTAATTTAATATAATTTGAATTTTTTTAATGATCATTTATCATTAATTATCTAAATGATACCGTTTAATTAGGTTACGCTTGTTTGCAATACACGACAAAACATAGTGAAAGATTTTATTTTAAACTTGCTGATTATGTTTGCTTTACCTTGTGCATATGTGTAATTATTTAACTAAGATTTTCTATTAAATTTACTCAATTGAGATACTTGAGTCTTTTCATAACTTTAAAATGGTCTTAAAATATATTTTTACAATTAATTAATTTAATCACATTGATTTATTAAATTATACTTATTTGCGATACACGATAAAACATAAAAAGTAAATTTATGTTTGTTAAACTGTATAGTTAAAACTAACAATACAAATATTAACCATAAAAAATCTTATATGAAATTTATACCACTAAAATGTTTGTCTTTTTGTAACTTTTGAATTTTCTTTAAAATAACATTTACCATTAAATTTGTTAATTACACCGTTTTAATTAGATAACACTTATTTGAGATGCACAACAAAACATAATAATTGTATTTAACATCTATCAATTATATTGTTTTGTCTTTGTCTTGTACATTTTTTTAAATAGTGTAATCAAAATAAGAGTTTAACATTTATGAGCTACATTTATTTTAAGTCATACATAAATATCATACATTTTAATTTAAACTATAATTAAAATTAAATTGAAACTGATTATCTTCTATTTATTTAAAATTATTTAAATATCCTATATATAATTTATTAATTTTTTAAAAATATTAAGGGCCATAATATATACATATTTAATATTTTTATTGAAGAAAAAATAATTTGAAATATAAAATTTATAAGTTGTATGTGCTAAAAAAACATTGAAAAGAACTTAGTACCATGTTCAATGGGGTTTCTTAGATGGTTTCTTAATATTATTTAGTATTAAATTATTGATAAAGTGAATTTTAACTTAAGAAGCGGTTCTTATTTAGGATTTTTAAGAAACCTTTTCTTACTGACAGGTGTCAAAATGTGATTTGAGAAATTGAAAGATGAAAAAAAAAAATTCCTAGCGTTCTCCGTCGATCAAAATCTTATGGAGATGCTGAAGAAAACTCTTCGTCTTCCCTATCGAGCAAACCTCCTCCTTCGCCACTCACTCTCTCTGTTTTCATCATCAACCAATCGAGCTCCATCGCATTTCATCTCAAACGATGATCCAGGTCGCTCGTCTTGTGCTCCACTGATGAATCAAAGAGCACCGCAGAGAAAGAGATCCTAATCGAACTCAGTAGTTTTCTCGCATTGAATTCTGATCACTGATCGATGCTCAACTTTATTTAAATGTCAATCCCAAATTTGCAGGATACGAGGCTTTTCCAACGGTGATGGATATCAATAAGATACAAGAGATTTTGCCTCACAGGTGAAAATTTCTAAAACACTGGTATTTGGGCTGAAGTTATATTTTTCTGATCCGATTTCTCAAATTCGATTTTGGAAATAAACTCTTTCATTCCCTGTCTTGAGTCATGAGAAACCATCTTCACCGCGATCTCTCTGTTGGAAACTGGTAATGTACCCTTATAGACTTTCCCAAACCCTCCTTTACCGAGAAGCTCTGTATCCTTAAAACCCTTTGTGGCAATATGTAGATCTTTGTAAGAAAACCTATAGGGACCAAATTGCACGTCCCATAGTGGAGAAGGAGTAGACTGTACCATTCACAGAGTCCTTAAATCGAAGCATGTCGTTATAGAAAACATGGCTAGTTGTCTGTTGTGTTTTATTCGTGAGTCCGATCAGGCCATTGTTGTTTCGATACGCTGATCCACTGGTATACAAATTTCCACTGATGTTGAACTCTCCACCGGTTGTGAATTTTCAAGCATAAAGTATCTTCCTTTCTTGATTATTTTATTGACTCTTATGTACACAGGCTTTTATACAAGAAGCAATGAGTTATAGAGACTTACCAATGCTTTGAGAATCAAGCGACTCTGTTTGCAGTGTTATGCATTGTGTTCCCATTAATGAATGATCTGAGAATCAAGATTAATATCAAGGGACGTGGTGGTTCCGGTCACCGCCGATTTGATATGAAATTATGGAGACTAGAAATTCATAAGAAAGAGAGAAGCTTAAAATAATAAGCGAGACGAAGACGAAGACAAATTGTGAAAGTTGCTGCTTTCAGATCAATTTCGCAGCTTCTATTTTGGTATAAACCCTTTCGTTGCACAAGTTATGGTTTAAGTAACGAGATGGTGGGAGTGATAACGGGAGTGGAACTCAGGTAATCTTTTGTATCTATGGCGATGATTCTTCTCCCTTAGTATGTGTTCATCGAGACAGGTAAAATACACATGTCTCGATGAATTGCTTCCTTGAGGAAGTGAAGGAAGTGTTAGAGTATGTTAGTGGATCAAGACTCGGTTGACTAGAATAATGCTAGACAATACGGTTGTATTGTTAGAGAATGGAGATTCGAGACAGAGGTGTGTGTACGTGTTCATCTTTTTTTTTGAACAAAATTATGAAGAAAATTAACAATTTTTTTTAAGAATCCCATTAGAGGTTCTACCATTGGAACATAAAAACATAAATATCTGTTAAATGATTCTTAACTTAAACTATATTATTAAATATTAGTTAAGAAATCTAAATGGGTTTCTCCCATTGAACATGCCCTAAGTGCATTTGATTTGGTACACTCATTTGACCTCTATGGTACCCTGTCCCTCTTAAATGGAGTTTGTTACATAGGTTAATGCAACAATGTTTGCTATACTTAATTTGATGTGATTTAATATGACCAGAAAGACCGGGAAAAAAAGTTTTTATAAAAAAATTGATCAAATTTGACACTGAAAGCGAGGAGGGTTTTTTTGGCGGTTCTTTTTTAATATGGGGAGATATTTTATTACATTTGGAGCGTAAATTTAGCTAATGTGGTAAGAAGGCAAAAAAAGAAGAAAATCAAAATAAAAGAAACACAAAAGAGAAAATAAAAAAACCAAAAATGATACGACACGTCAGCGATCCTCGTCGTGACCATTGATTAAAAATATCAACGGTTAGAGATTTAATATAATCTTACTTTCTTTTTGCATCTCTCTACTCCTCCGCCCCATCCCTCACTATTTATTTATCCCCAATTTTTTTATATTTCACAAATAAATCAAAAACAAAAACACAGAGAGAGAGAAGAGAAAATAAAAAAGAAAAGAAAACCCTAAAAATCTAAATCTCACCTTCCGCTTTTTTTTTTTTTTTTTCTTTTTCTTTTTTACTGTTTCTCTTAAGCTCTGAAAAAATCCATCCATGGATCCATCTCTATCTATATCCAATGATCCTCACAATCCTCCTCAATACAACCCTTATCCTACCTTTCCCAACCACAACACCTTCGTCTCTGGCGCCGTCGCGCCTCAAAATCATAACTTTTTCACCGCACCTAACCCTTACAACAACAACAACTATGTCTTCCCACCTCAGCCGCAGCCGCAGGCTCCGCCCCCACCGCAAAATTTGCCATCTATGCCAATTGCTCCCCTTGGCCATCCTCCTTACTCCCAAGTAAAGCTCCCATCTTAAAGTCTCCTTCTTTAACTAAATTCAGTTATTTTTAATTTTTTTTGGGTTTGTTTACTAATTTTTTTTTTGTATGTAGATGATTTGCAATGCGATTGCAACGTTGAACGAACCGGATGGTTCAAGCAAGCTGGCAATTTCGAAATTCATCGAGAGAACTTACCCCGGTGTACCACCAAAACCTACTCATGGTCCTCTTCTGACTCACCATCTCAAGTCTCTGAAAACCAGTGGTGTTCTCGCTTTGGTTAAGAAATCGTATAAATTCGCTACTCCTTCTGCTCCTCCTGAGAGTGTTGCTGTTGCCGCTGCTGCTGTCGCTGCTGGTCTTGAAGCCCACAGATCTGAGATCCTTCCTCCTCCTACCAACACCGTCAACAATATGATGGTTGTTCCTGGCTATGCTTCTGGATCTGCTTCTGGCTCTCTGCCTGTGAAACGAGGACGTGGTCGTCCACCAAAACCTAAGCCCGTGGCACAACCACAACAACAGCCACAGCCACCTAGTAATGTTGTTCAACCTAACAACGTTGTTATTGCTAACCAAACTGCACAGGTTAATGCTCCGGAGTTTGTTAAGAGACGACCTGGTCGTCCAAGGAAGAATGGATCTGCTGCTCCACCAGCGATTATGCCAGCACCTTTTGTTGGAGCCATGCAGGTTCAACCGTTTGTCATGAAACGTAGAGGTAGACCACCAGGTCGTAGAGCTGCTGGGAGACAGAGGAAGCCCAAATCCGTCTCGGCTACTGCCTCTGTGTTTCCCTTGGTCGCTAATGGTGCTAGACGCAGAGGAAGGCCTAGGAGGGTTGAATCTAGCAACGCTATTGTCGCTGCTCCTCAAGGTGGAGAAATTGTGGCGGCTGTTGTGCCAGGGATTAAGCGTGGCCGTGGAAGGCCACCCAAGGTTGGTGGTGTGGTCAGTAGGGTTGTGAAGCCCAAGAGAGGACCAGGTCGTCCTGTTGGCAGACCCAGAGAGGTACCTTTTTTAGTCAAAATACTCTGTTTTGTGATCTGAATTTTGCAATATCCGAGGTTAGTAGTACTGTGCATGATTGGTGAAAAAGGTTTGTACTTGTGTGTGTTGCAATGATTGTTGGAATTAAAATCAATGTCACTTTCCGCTTTTGGGGAATGTCTGTTTTCTATTATCCGAAATCTGACTAAGAGCATTCACATTGGAGTTTACTTAAGAGTTTCTTAGGAAGGTTTCTTGCACTATTACAACATTAAAAATATTAAAAATTTAGTTGGGTTCTTAACTACAAGGTTCTTACACTATTCAACATCATAATTGTGTCCCTCACTTTTGGCTTATCCTTATCTGGTCTCTGTGTTTAATTCGTATTTTTAATATTGTTTGGATAATTAAGATCAAGTGGTCGGTGATGTCTAGCTATAGCTGGTAATTGTTTAAATCAATTTAGTGTGAAATTATCTGGCTTTATGGTTTCTTAAGTCGTTATCTTGTTCTTTGTAGTCTTCTTTTAAGTAGTAACGTGTGTTCAATTAATCTTAAGTTAATTCAAGAAACAAGATTAATTGAACACATTAGTGTCTGTCTTGAATTTGCTGTATTTATGTCTAAACATTTTTCCGTTTATGAACCTAGATTGCAACAACAGTGACTGCTGGGACTCAAGATTCTGGAGAGTTCAAGAAAAAGCTTGATGTTTTTGTAAGTCTGATCGACAATAAACAGTTTGGTTGTCCTTTTTTTTTTAGGTTTTAAATTCCAAATTCTGTTTTTCTTATGTATGGTTTTGGTTTCTAAACTATGTAGCGAGAGAAAGTGAAGGTAATTGTGGATGTGTTGAAAGCTGGAGTTAAAACTGAGGATCAAGCAGTGATCCAAGCCATCAAAGAGCTAGAAGGACTAACTGTGGTGGAGACTTTTGCGCCACAACCCATGGAAGAAGTGCAGCCAGAGGA